>JAEAOA010001719.1:12500-219981 GCA_016746295.1 Potamilus streckersoni | reverse complement strand
ACGTTTTGATAATGACATCTGTTTCGAGTTTATGATGATTAGTTCGAATTGCCATAGCTCTCATAAAACTAACACCACCATCAAGCGCATACCTGTAGTCATCAAATTTCATAAACTTTTTAACAAAATTACGAGGCAGACCTTTGGCTTTTTTCGTTATTTTATTATTATCTAACAATACGGCATACATTTTACTACGTAATCCGATAAAGTATTTGATAGCGCTCGAGTTCATTTCATCTTTAAACTTACCAATAACCTTTTTATTTGTGTCGTCATGAAATTTACTGTCACGTGGATAATCGGAAAGATCAAACAGATGTCGATTATTGTACATGTCCTGATAGATGTCCTCACATTCAATTTCATACACGAGTGAATCAGTATCAGTAAACAATAATCTACTAGCCGGCCACTGATTTTTAACAAAAGTGTAATGAAAATCGTACATCATCCACTTTGATAAATCTAACACTGCAGCTCCAACATAGATCGGCTTGTTTAGTTTTAGATTTGTTTTTCTTCTTTGTATCGCAACAAGATTTTCATTAAATATTTTCATGCTCACAAAATCATCGTCTGACACAAGTTTGTTTCTGCGATTGACATCATTAACTATTTCAATATTTACACGTTTCCTAATATTCTCCATAGTCTTACCAAAAACGGAATTGTTCATCAGTTTAAAGAAGTTTTTCTCAAACTCTGTTTTCGCTGCAGCTCTTCTTGAAGTGTTGGAGTTAATATAACCTCTCATCCACGGCGACTGATTAAATTTTAGTACACGATGAACTTTTCTCAACACAAGACCAGCATCGACTGCTTGTTTTAAAACTTTGTAATGCAAAACATAATTTTTCTTATCAAGTAAATTTGGTACTAGTTTCTTGACCATGGAATGTTGCCTTGGTGATGCTAACGCTTGTTGTTCTTTTGATAACAAACTATAATCTATAACCATCGATTCCGCACAGAAAGGGTAATCGTTATGTAATTTGTGTAGCGAATTTGGATAATCAAGATCAACTTCAACGAAATAGGAAACATCGTCAGGTATCTTTTTTTCTGTCTCTGATAGAAATCGATCAACCGTGATCCAATGAAATCCGCTAAAAGGCATTGGTTCTGCCATCGAACCACCGTAAAGATTATTACAATCTAGATAAATTATATACTTCGAAGGAAGGTCAGGGTTATACTGTTTCAGGTATTTGTTGTTTGCTTCAGCATATTTTTTTGTTATCACGCTAATACCACCTCGGATACCTTTCTCGATAAAATTGAACATATCCACATCTGTCAGTAATTCTAACCTTACCTTACTAAACTTTAGCAAAGCATCCCATGACAACCCAGGGGCAGAATAATACCAGCAAGGATCTAGTCCATAATTATTATAACTCACTTCACGAAAACTTTCAAAAACATCTGCTAATAATAACACGTCAGTTTTCAAGTACAAATCATGATAATCACCAAAAGTCTTACAATCAAACTCTTTCCAGATATCTTGTGCATACCTGTACTCGTCATCAGTTATATTTTCATTTTTAAGTTGTGAGTAAAATTTGTCTTTGTCAGGTAAAGATATTTCATCAAATTTACTCCAATCGTCGAGGTATTCGTATGGAAAAACTCCTTTTTTAGCTAGTAGATTAAATTTATCTCCAAAACAGTCTCTTAGGTTATCAAATTTACTACAACCTTTTACTAGCTCATCTAACGAGGCTGCCATAAACTGCAGGCTGTCAATAAAACGCAATTTACCTAGCGTAACTGACATGTACTTTTCAAAATTATTTGGGATGCATTTGATGATGTTATCGAGTTTTAGACGAGCTTTTATCTCAGGATCACCAAAAGCTTCTACTATAATATGGCTATCATATCCTCGAAAATTGTGAAGAATAACCGGAATAAAATCTGGAGCATGAAATTTTAAATTACACTGATTATGAGCCGCTCCACGATACTGTCCAGTCAAATGACAATGGTCATGTACTTTTTTATCATCGTCAAAAGCTTTTTCACAAATATGACAAATTTCTGCTTGCTCGTGAGCGGATTCTTGTTGAGGTGTTAATTTTAACATTGGCGTTACTTTTTTCAAATGAGTAAATATATTATCAACTTCGTTAATCAACTGCTTGAGAAGCCAAACAGCTGGATTTTTACCACGATATAATTTGATTGATTTAGATAATCTAGAATCAGTACAACAAACTACCTTATACGCTACTCCACACGGAACATGATTTTGAACTTTTCTTGTACTCGATTGATTAGGATTATTTTCTACACCAAGTACAGGTTGAAGTAGGCATTCGAAATCAGCGTATATGACGAAAGGAATTTTTAGTTTGTGATTATGATGGACAAACTGTAACACACTATCTTTTTTAGATGGCATTGTTATTCTTTGCACATCACTACAGTACTGCAAATGCTTTTGCAATGTTTCATTGCTTGTACAGCCATGCAAGCAGCGGTAACAAAAGAACTTTTTGTTCTTATCCTTATTGTACTGTCTACCAACTAGTCCGTTAAAGTTTTTAATCCAAACATAATGATTTTTGTAGTACAGTAAATTTATAGTTGATTGTGAAGCTTTTTCTGAAATATATCTCGGATATACGTCCTCCTTTTCATCTAGTCCGAAAACGTTAATTGAAACATTATTCTGCTTTTCAAATTTTGGTATTTGATTTTCTGCCACTGGAAAGTTAATATCTTTAAAATTTAATCTAGACACATGACTGATATACCTTTCAACACGAGTAGCGTTTTTTTCTGCTGGGAATAGTGCGGAAAGAACAGCCCATTGGAAACATTTGTTATCTACGTTTTTGATGTTTATACAACATCTTTTACTTTTTATTTTTGGTGGCAGGTCGACGTATGAACTACCTCGTAATACATTATATTTCATCGTGTGAAACAATATTCCTTTGATCATTTCAAACTTCCAACCCGAACCTAATTGACTAAATTCCTCTATTTTTTTTCCAATTTCTTGGTGTATTTCATCAGATAGTGATAACAGATCAGTCCCAAGCAAAACACGTCTCGATTTTGCGTTAATATAAGGTTCTGCAATTTCCTTGTTAGTTAATTCTTCCATTATAACTAACTTTGAAAATATAACATGATATTGCACAAATAATCTGATACTTTTGTGTTTTTCGAGCTCACGTTTTACAATTGTCTGTAATAGGTGGTAAAGATTAGTTGCATTAAAATTTACTAAAACAATTTGATTATCAAACTGATAACTATTATCAAAACCTGCAAAAGCAGTCGCTATTTTATTAGGTTCTCCCATAAAGCTTCTCTTAGCTATATCACGCAATTTTAACATTATTATACTATAATGTAATATCTAATTGATAATTTTTTCACACTGCGCATGCGCTAAAAATCAATTAGAGATAAAAAATATCACCTATAATATAATGACAGCAAATCTAACAAACACATGTGAGCAAGAAACATATCAAGTTCACCCAAAATATAACTTTATCTCACACTGCGCATGCGCTAAAAATCAATTAGAGATAAAAAATATTACCTATAATATAATGACAGTAAATCTAAGCGCACGTGAGCAAGAGATTTATCAAATTCACCCAAAGTATAACTTATACGCTGGAAATGTAATTGGTTCGGTTATTAACATTAAAACTAGAATACCTGTTGGCAAATTAACGTCAGCGGGTTATAATATTAGTGTAAAGGGAGATAATACCGAGAGGATTGCAATATTTAGAAAAGATTTTATTTACACGTTGTTCTGCGATGATATTCCAGAGGGACAGCGTGTATATCATTATAATGGTAAAGTCACTGATGATAATATTGAAAATTTATCCTTACAAGATGAGTTTCAGCCGCACCCAGTATTTGATTTATACGAGGCTAACGATCGCGGTATTATTAGAAATAGAAAAACTAAAAAAGTTCTTAGTAATATTAGCAATATGGGATATATTAGGGTAACTGTTAGAGGAACATCAACAAATCAAGTTCGTTATCTTGGTCATAGGTTTGTTTATGAGGTGTTCAATGGATCTATACCCAATGGTCTTGTTATTAATCACATCAATAATATACAAACTGATAATCGATTGGAAAATCTGGAGATAGTAACGCAACAGGAAAATGTGAGAAAAGGAAAAAATAGTAATGGTATTAATTTTAGATGCCCAATAAAACCTGTTATTTCAAAAAACCTCGAAACGGATGAGGAGATCGAATTCAAATCGATTTCAGCTGCGGCGAAATATTATAAGATAAATCCCGCAGTCGTAAAAATTATAGCTGATGGAGCAACAAAATCAACTTTTTCAAGAGAATACGATGCTAGGATTGGTTTTAGATATGATGATCAATAATATTTTGTAATTCGGTTTTAGTCAAGCAATGATGAGCAAATGCTATGATATCATCGTGATTAAATTTTAGCGTCGTTACTGCACTTTCATTAATTTTATTTTTTTCTGCTTCTGTTAGTAATATTTTATGAGAATCACCTTGCATTACAATAACATCAACACTATAACCCAACAAACATTTTCTTACCGCTTCAGCTAGTTCGTTATAATTTACTATATTAACTTTTTGGTGATATTTTATCTCATCGGTCATCTTATAATAATAAATTAGATAAAAATATATTATAATAATGGACTTGATGAAACGACTCGCTGAACTCTACGAAGAAGATACTAGTGATAAGGTCGTCAGTGATAAGGTCGTCAGTGATGATGTCATACATAGTATTACATTTTCCAAAGATTTTATAGACAAATCTGTTGGTTATAGCGAAGATGATATTTTATATAACAATGAATCTGATGATGATGGTGAAATAGTCACTGTTGCTGACAGATCTAATTACAGCAGATCAACAACTAAACGGTATAATGTCAAGTATCACATTGCTAAGCAGCTAATTAAATTTAATTTTACCGTTGCCGAACAACAACTGTTCTGGCAGTTAATCAAACCTTTTTTAAATATCAAGATCCCAGGCCGACAGAAAAATATCAAATTCGATTTCATATTTGTCAAGATTTTTAATCTAATGACGATCTCTAACGATCGTAAGCAGTATCTAATATCATTATGTAAACCAGTAAAATGTAAATCTGTCAAACAAAAGTATGAGTTAATTTATAATAGCATTATATCATAATCTGCTTGGTTGGGATCCAACTGTTAAATTTATCACTATACCCACGCCATTTGACTAAACTTTTATCCCCTTTTTTTCTAATCACTTTCTCGATAACAAAAACATCCTGATCAGTTTTCTGTAGTTCTTGTTCATAAAAACTACCTACAATCGGTTCCCCTGCCAGATCTTTTAAAACGTACGTTACAGGTACTGTTAAAAGTACCTTATCAATTACAAAAACTTCTTCGCTCCAGTTCGGAGTAAATCCTTTTGCAAACACCTTTTTCATCAAAGAAATTCTAACTTTATCACCAACCTTAAATTTATGTCTGCGGTACATGTTTTCATTTGCTAATATTGGATTTTTAACAGCTTTTTTAGGTGTCATTTTGATGGTTCGATGTTTCGTGTTATTATATTCGCTTACGATTTGAGAAAGGTCATCGATGTACCTGTTGGTGTTTTTAGCTGTCATATGTTTGTGTATTTTCTCGTTTAGCGTGCGATTAAATCTCTCAACAACAACGCTTTTACCCTCATTTCCTGTAACATACCTTTTTATATTATTTTGTTCTAGAAACTGTTCAAACTTTTTGTTAAAAAACTCAGATCCGTGATCAGTCCAGATTTTGTTTGGTTTTCTTTCTGTACTCGTTATTATCTGCTTTAGCGCATCGGTCATTGAAGTTCCTGTCTTATCTGAAACAGGTACACTGAAAGCATATTTGCTAAAAACGTCTATAACATTAAACAAATACCTTTTTGGAGCGCCATCAGCGCCAACATTAAACTGAGCTAGATTAGATACATCCACCAAATCTATTGCCCAGATATCATCTACACCATTAGCGACAACTTTACGTCGTTGGAACTTTTTTTTTTAGGTCTGTGTAGTTCGACTGCAAGATCATCATATACTTTATTTCCCCGATCGTGAGGTGATTGACGAGACTCTCCGAGTCCAAGTTTATATTTTGCTCCAATTATTCCCTGAACAAATTTTCTATCAAAACGTTCTCGTAGATTTGTTGGCTTCATATCACGTAATTCGTCTAACATTACTTTATCACAATCTAATTTTGAGTTTTCATGATCACGATAACAGATATCATGACGCATCGCTATTGCATCCACTTGATTGTAAGGCTCTTGTCCTGGCAATGGATTGTCGTTTTCATCTAGTTGTTGATCTAGCGGATTCCATGGACCAGTATACCGATGCCCTGGCAATGTCCAACCGCCTTTTGGTTTTGGTAATTTTCCAATTAGTTTATGTATATCTATACCTGACCCTATTATTTCTCTGTTGTTACAACATTGACAGTATGCGACAATTTTATTTTGCTCAATACACAAATCTCTGTCAGAATCACAGTTGCATATCATTCTATATTTTTAGTCGTCGACTAAAATAATATTAGGATAACCAGATCCTAGCGACGTCGCTGGAGATACTATCGCTGGGGACGTTTTCTTTAAAAATGTATTTTTTCTTTTTCCACAGATTGCACAAATACTTTTTAATATTATCCTGTTGTTTTTTGTTTTTTCTGTTGTTTCATTAATACCTTCTGTTTTAGTTTTACACTTGAGACAGTATGTTGACATTATTATACTTATAAGTTTAGATAAAATTAATTGCGATCTCATCATTAGCGTGAGAAGGTTGCTTATCAAACTGTAAAATAAATTTTAAAAAATTAAGATTTCTGCTCATCTGTCGGATAAACATAATACAATAATATCCGCAAGCAGACGTTCCAACAGGTTGGAGTTGATTTGACGAATAATATACTTTTGTAAATTTTTTTTTCATATACTTTTTTATTACATCGCTTGGAGGAAGTCCAAACGAGTCAAAATAATTATTATTATAAACTGCTACCCAATGCGTACCAGATCCGTCATTAAAATCTTGTATATTAATAACACATGAACTTACAGCAGATGGTGATTTTATTGCTGCGAGCTCATCTTTAGAATAAACTCCGTGAAATCCAGGAACCGCTTTTAACTTATCAATGATATCAAAATTACTCAACGGGGTCGACGAGTTCCTGGTAATGTTAGACCACGTCCGATTCCTAAAAGATTTGGCAGCAGACTTCCCGCTAGTCCCGCCAAAAGTGGAGCGAACGGAATAATTCCTCCTTGTTTTGTTTGATTGCATATGCATTTGCACTTTGGTGTTGGTGATTTTGTTTTTATTACTTTCTTTTTTTTTGTTGTTGGTGATTTCTTTTTCTTTTGTGGCATTATAATATATTATTTACATAAAATTTACAATTTTTTTATTCCACTTCCACGAATGATACCATTACCTTCGACTGCTTTCTTCGTTGCGCCAGATATTGCTCCAGACGCTGCTGCTAGTCCTAATGTTCCCAACACCGGCAAAAGTTTAGGTATTATTGTACTAGTTAATACTGATAATGCCGGACCAAGAAAACCACCTTCTTTTGCCATCGCTGTCATTTGTGCAGCACTCAAATTTAAAACAAAAGTTTTTTTACGATCATACTTTTTTACTTGATTTTTTGTTAGCATTAATTTTGTTAAAACACCATCAGAAATATTAGGATTGATTTTTAATGATACCTGTTCTCGCTTTGCAGTAGCAGCTACTAATTTTTTAACTTGGCCATCAGTCAAATACACTTCTTTTACAATATACTTTGCCATTTTATATAACAACTGTAGATTAAACTTGAACTGTCATTTTACCTCCAATAGAATCTACCGTGATAAATCTATCACTAATCACTAATGCATATACGTATAACGGCGCTACTGGAACCGCCCCAAGTGTCCAGGTAATTTCAATATCCGCTGTGCTGTCTACAGCTCGCTCGTTATGTTTACTAACATCAAAATGAAATATAGGATAAAGCGTACGAAATTCTTCTACTGATATTTGAGTTCCATCTTCAACATCTTGATATTTTTGTATTGCGTCAAGCAGGTACATGTACGGTCGAGAAATATTTTTATTAGCATCATCAGCAAAATTACACTCGATAGCTCGTTCTGGATATTGCTTTGAATTTAATCTAGCGTATATTCGTCTGACATCAGAGTGATCAAATACTGCATTATTTTGTTGTTGGTTACCTCGTCGAGCTTGTTGTTGAAATACGACAAAGATATTTCTCGGCAGTTGTTCGCTTGATGTTGTTGTGACCCTCCACGTGTAGTCAGTAGTATTTGGAACCGCTGTCTGATATACCTTATGCTGCTTAAAGTAAATTCTGTTTGTATGCTTATCAAGCGTGTTATTTAGTTCTGACATTTTAGTGATTGATGGTGTTATACGTGGCATCCACAAAGAAAGTTTGTTTATGATAAACTGTACATCAACCCCTCCAGATCTAAACAAGCAATCGTTTTGGTCTGCTCGATCTAAAATAAGCGTATGTTTTACTCCGCGAAATACTTTATCATAATCGCGACAAAAGCCGAAAATCATACTTAGCGGAAGCATCATTGTAATTTGACGTGATCCTGCTGCAAGTTTTCTTCGCCTAGCAAAGCCTTCGTTATAGCGTGGATTTCTCACATCAAGTGTGTTAAGAAGTAAATTTAACATCGCAGTACCGTCTGCAGCTACAGCTGGTGGTGTTATATTTAGATTATTAAAAGCTGCTGTAAGAGAAACTCTTGTAGCGTTTGCATTAGCATCTGCAGCAGGTGCGACAATATCTAGTGCAGCAGCATTAGCAATGAGAAAATTTCTCACAATTACAGTATTTTCATCAGCATTAGCTCCATGTACTATAGCGCCTCTCTTTAAAAATTCTGTTGATTCAGCTATACCCCGTCCAGTATCTTTAAACCACATCATATTAGTTGCAGTTGATCTCGAGTAATCGTCGGAAAACGAAATAATATTTAAAATTGTACTTGCAACTTGTAGGTGACTCGAAATATCTTCTACAGTTTGATTAGCCAGTTGATATCTAGCACTTTTGAATAAACTCCAACCGTTATTTATAAGAGCTACTTCTGCTCCAACTGCAAATGCAGCAGGTGGATTGGCTACTGTCATAATCTGACCACGAACTTCTAACATAGCCTTATGTGGCAGTAGAAATACATCTTCGTCTCTGGTGTTAAAGGTTCTAATACCAGTTTTATTTGGTTCGTTAGAATTTTCATCAAGGTACTCAACAAACTCGAATTCTGTCACATCGTTGTCGATGTCATAAGTTTCTGTTAACTCGAGATAATTTTTAGTAGACATTTTATTTTATTAGATTATATAAAATTTTATTGCGGCATTGTTACTTTAGATATTAATTTTTGTATGATCTGCTCGCCCTTTGGTGATAATAATTTTTTTGTTGTTGTTATCATAGCTTTTTGAGTTTCTTTTGTTGGAGCGATTTCTGAGATAGCTTGTTTTATTTCAGATGCAGTCGGTGGATCTCCTTTTATTTTATTAGCTATTTTTTGTCCCACCGCAGTCCCAGCGGCAGATGCAGCCCCAGTTGCAAAAGCTTTACCCGCGTCAATAGCAATTGGTGCAACTTTACGCGCTAGTCCTGGAATATTTTTAATAACTTTAGTGAATATATTTCCAAAAAATCCTCCTACTATTTTTCTTCGATAAACTTTTTTTCTTTGTTTCATTATATTTGATGTTGCATAATTTTTACTTTTGCTCGCGTAGATGTAAATAATAAGTTACAATTTCATTACTAACATGTAACTGTTTTCCTGATTGATCTGTCAACTGCATCCTTATACTTGTTATTTGATCTTCAACGTTTAAAGGATAATAGATAATATGTCGTGGAGTTATTTGCATGAGAGAACCTGGCGGGACTTCTGGTGAGAAACTGTAAATCGTTTGACCTTTGCTACCTTTTGATGTATAAGAGCCAGAAGCAGTAGAGCAATTTACTAATATTGTATTTACTTCTGTTATATTTGATGGCAGTTCACTGTCATATGTAATAGGCTGATCAAGTGCAGTGTAAGTTTTTTCAGTAAATCCTAACAGTTGTGCAATACTTCTTTCTCTTGGTTCAAGATTGATTGCTATATTTTTCAAAGTTATCCTAGTTCGCAATGTGTTATAATTTGCTGCTAATTCAAAATTATCAGCCACACCGTCAGCTTTTGTTATGAGCTCTTTGATCGTCTTGTTTAGATCTTCAATATTATAAGCTCCTTGCGGAATTTTTATTTTTTTTGTTGTAGATATTGTAGGTGTTGTAATCATAGTAAAATACATTTCATCGTTAACATCATTTTTCACGTTAGGTATAGCATTCCAGCAAGTACAAGAAATTAATCCAATTTCATATTGTTTTGTAGGATCTAGTTCTATAGGTGGAATATAATTTACTGAAAAATTTGCGCTATCTTCTGTAGACTCGCTAGAGTTTAGTAATAATGTTGTTTGCATTCCTTTAATATTATATCATTTTACAAAATTAAGTCGCCGCGATTAAGTCGTGGTGTAAAGTTTCATATTCGTTAGATGTTAATAATTCACTCGATCTTAGATGATCAAGTATGTCAATGATTTCATTATCAAGTTCAACACTAACATTCCCAGCTTCCTTTGATGATATTAATAACATTAATCTACCTATCATTTCAGTAGTTGAAGTAAATACTTTTACACCAGTTCCTGTTTTTTCTTTTCTATATTTTTCTACACGAGATTTATCGAGTTTATCAAATTTTCTTTTAAAACTCCACCCTTTACCAAAAGGTTTTGCTCTGCTATTTTCTGCTGTTTTTTTAAACGTGAGAGCAATGACACCCTTTCTCATTCTTTCATAAAGTGGAATCATATTATTAATCTCTGTAACCGTGTTTAATTCATCTTTAGCAGCAGCTCCGTCATTAAATATTACATTAAATTTATCGATTAATGCTTGATATTCTGCATCAGTCCACTTGCTTATATCATCAATACCCCTTATATTTTCTTTGTTTAAAAAATCATCATATTCACTACCTTTTATCTCATCATTTGCTTTTTTTGTAAAATGAAGTCTTTGATCTCCAACCTCCATAAACCTTACAGTAAGATCACCGACTCTTTGTTGCTCCTCTCTGATATCTTTTATGTCTCCTGATAAATTTGTTATAATATTTGTTATTCCTTGCGTTGTTAACTCTGCTAATCTTCGCTCAAGTTCCAGCGGATTGTTTATCAATCGATCTGTTTCTGCTTGTCTAGCCGCAGGATCAGCTATATTTGCTGTAAGTGCCTCAATCAGTTTTCTCTTTTCTTCATCAGATCTAGTAACAAGTTTTGCAGCAGCTGCTTCCTGTTGTTCTCTAACAATTCCAACCAAACCTTTTTCCTGTAGTTGCTTAAGTTCTTCTTCTGACAGTGGTTTAGTTTCAGGTTGTTTACCTAATAATGCTTCAGTAACCGGCTTGAAAATTGTAGCTGTTGTTTCTATAGCAGTTACTTGCCCACGTCGCGCTTCTTGTACTTTTTGCTTAAGTGATGCCTGAGATTGAGCAAGTTTTTTTAGATCTTCTATGTGTTGTCTGTATCTTGCTCGTTTGTCCATTATTATAATTATAAATTTTATAAAATTGAAACGCTTTATTGTAAGTAAGTGTTAATACAACAGCGAAACATTTTAGTTGGATCATTTGTAAGTTTATCAAATAAGAAAAAGTTAAATTTATCTTTTGTAGCATTACGGTAAAGTTCAATAAACTTATCTTTTGTCACGCCACCGCATTGCTCGCTTGCAATATTTCTAACGTCAACATTATCCAGTCCTGGAAATAAAATAAAACAACCCGTATTTCGCCTAATAAACCTATCAACATTATAAAATCCTTGAGCGAGATAAACAGAATTACACTGTTTGTTACGGGATAGTGAAAAATATGATCTTATTTTGTTCATCTCCATGTTGTTTAGCGGAATATCATCAAAAACTACTATCTTATGTTCATCTGCATCAAGTTGATTAACTGGAATAAGATCTTCTGGCTGCCTAATTATAAAAAAATCTTCACCAGCTTTAAGATCATCACGAAGCTTTTCATTATACTCACTTAATAACTCATACTTATCTTGCTGTGGATTGATTGTGTAAATATAAACTCTATCATAGTTAAAATTATCACCAAGAAGCAAGTTCATAAGCAAATTTGTTTTCCCCGATCCAGTTCGCCCAACAATAAGATAATGACAATCAGGAAGTTCATTATTATGTTTATGCTTCACTAGTCTCTCTGTATCAAAGTTTAGTATCGACGATTTTGCCATTTTGTATAATATTAAACTAGTGTTGATAATTTTATCTAGGATAGTAAATAATGAGCTACTATACAAAATTTGGAACACTATTAGAAGATTTATCCACAAAACGTTTTAAAGGTGACTTATCCAAATATGCAACTCTTGATCGGCTCAAAAATGAAATCAATAATTTACTAAATCTTACCAGCGTAGATCCAGATGAAGTTGTCATTTTCCAAGACAAAGAAGGACGATTAAAGACGAGTAATGTAAAACTGTCAGATGTAGTTGTACGAAATACTGCTGCGATTGCTAATAATATCGTTACTTTTAACAATCTAGGTAATATACAAGATTCTGGTAGGTCAGTTAATGATTTTGTTAAAAAAGATGGTGATGTATTTAGTGGGAATATTGTTATGAAACAAAATAAGATTACAGATCTTGGAAACCCAACTGAGGATGGGGATGCTGTCACTAAAAAATATGTCAATGATTGGGACGCTTTAATTACTAATGAAATCACAGCACTCAAAAATAATTTTACCAGTCACGTGAACACATTTTCAAGTTTTCGCAGAAGCATAAACAAAATTAGAGATGAATTTTTTGGAAATCCATCAAATGTTGACATTACACTCGCTAATATTAACACAAAACTCAATGATATTATTAGTGGAATTCCTAATATTGTTGAGAAAACAAATATGATTAAAATACCTCACAAACAGATTAAAAATATTGTGTATACTGTTGCATCTGGGTCTAGTACATGGACGAGGCAAAATAATTCTATCAAATACACTGCAGAAGTTACTGGTATGTATAGATTGTCAGTGCTTAGCAGTGCAAAGTTTAGAATATCTACCAAATATCTATCTCGTCATCTAAATGATGACTCATCTGGAGTATTATCTGTAATAATAAACCAAAATTCTGAAGAAGAATTTGTACTTGAACCAGTTGATAAAACTTTAAAATTAATAATTTTTCTCTGGTGTTTGGAATTTATAGCTGAACAACCAGCTCTTATTATGAATTAACCAAACATAGGACTATGTGAACTAATATTATAATGAAAAGAAGTATAGTTGATTTCAATCATATTTCAAAAGATATTCCAAAACAAGATGTGGACGCACTAATACAATACTACAAATATTATCACAAAAAACATTGGTGCGTTAAAAAATGTTATAAATACTACAACAAGATCCTTCGAGTAATATCATATCTACCATTGTTAATGACCAGTTCTGGTATAATTTCAAGTGGGATATCGTTAAATCCCTTTTTGTTAATTATATCTGGTATTGGTGTTTCACTTACAGCAGCGTGTAAAAAAGTAGAACCAAGACTTTTGATAAAGAAGCATGGTTGTTTAACATCAATTAAAACTTATAAGAAACTACTTGATCACATCCGGTCTTACCTACGAGGAGTTAAATATAATATGGATGATTTATTACGTGAATTTCGTATTATTGACAATATGTTAACAGACATTCTACCAATGAGGGTTAGCAAGTATGAAAAAAAATATCATAAAAAATATGAGTAACGTAAAATTTTATCTAAACTTAAGATATAATATAACTAAAATAATATCATTTTCATTCTAATGCTAGTTTAATTTCCACCTTGTTAACTGAAACATTCTAATGCACAGTTTAATTTTCATCCTGTTATCTTGTGGTAAAAACCCGTTTGCCGTCTTTAGAATAATTGTATTCCACACATGCGCTGTTCTAACAAATTAGTCACCTCTGTGTAAAGAGCTTATCGCATTCCAACACCTGTTGTTTTGTTTGGTTACAAAATACCTGTTTACAGGTAGTAGTAGGGGGAAAAAAAGAGGTGGGGGAGGGTGAGTCAAAACCCTGTTTTATTTTGGAAAAAAAGGGGGTGGGGTGGGGGATAATTTAGGACTATAATTTATACTTGTTTGGAGGGTAAAAAAACAAAGTGAGTTGAAAACCTGGTTTTCCTCTAGGGTGAGTTGAAAACCTGGTTTATTTTGGAAGAAAAGGGGGTGGGGTGGGGGATAATTTATACTTGTTTGGAGGGTAAAAAAACAAAGTGAGTTGAAAACCTGGTTTCCTAATACTACTGCACCCACCCAGTCTCGATTATGGTTCAGAAGTTAAGTAGGTGAATATGGTTCTGAGCCCCCAGTCAGCAATGCCGACAGTTAAATCCAAAAATACTAAAGGGTGAAATTAAACAGTTAAATACAAAAGTACAAAGGGGTGGAATTAAATAAACAATTTAATTAATAATAAAATTTCACAGGCAATCTTCCCAATCGCTCGACCCTTTTGTGCCTATTTCATCATCTGAATCAGTGTTAGAATTTCGCCTTGTCATTGGTTCTACTCATCTGTCTCTCTAAATTTCTCCTGCACTCCTTTACTCCTTCAACTTTCCTATCAACGTCTACTTCTCCTTTGCTTCTTCCAATTTTTTCTCCACCTCTACTTCCCTTTCCGTCGACTTCCTCGTCGAACCGTCGACTCCAATCCGTCGATCCTGACTGTACCGACAGTCTTACTTCAGTCTTTTCTCTCAGACTCTCGGGATCTCCTTCTAACTGAAGTTATCTCACCCGGAAAGCTTCCTATAAAACACAAGGAAGGTGTACTATTTTGCTGGGCACATAATTCACACTAATCCCAGATAATTTATCATCAGATTAGGTTATCTAATTTCATGGGTCACACATCCATTCCCACCGAATTACTCATATATTCATGAATGGTAAACACAATGTAAAATCATAGCATAATAACACATCACATCTATTTTGCATCACAAATCATACAAATATATAAATATGTAATTATCTATGCTCTGAACATATTCAAACATACATTCATAATCTTGCTTACATAAATCATTTCCTAACTTCAATACAAATCTAAAATAAGTATACAAATGAAACTGTACAAAGTAATTCTTCATTCTAACATTACTATTAATAATTGCATGAACATAATATTAGTACTTACATTTACGGTGTTTGCAATGTGTGAGTCAAAAATCAAACGAATATCTACCTTACTGAAGCTTTCTTTGTTCCAATCTTTTCCCTTCGATTCACGCCAAATTTACGAGTGCGTATCTCGGAGTAGCCTTAATCCTGCAATCACCTTGTAATCTGCCTCGGTCTACTAAATAATTCTGGTATGGAGTTAGTTTAAAATCCTCGAAACTTTGAGGTATGCCCACCCAATAGCTTAATTCTGAATGGGTGTGGTGGACTAACCATTCCCAAGTTGTAAATCAGAGGAACTGTCAATATAAGTTGCCTATCATTTTATTACAAATGGCTCTTTTGATGTCCTACTAAAGGATTAGCACCCAGGTGTAGTTTACCATGTCTTGTTCTGCACAAAGAACCTTTGGCGACTACGTTTGTTTCGCTGGCTTCTTGATCGCGGCATATGTCCACAGATCAAACACCGGATGAGTGTGAGTTGAATAAACATCCGTAAACCTAGGTAGATCGTGACCATGCTTGTCTCGTTATTATCATTATTTAATGTAATTTGTGAGAATTTATCATGCTTGTCTCATTATTATCATATTTAATGTAATTTGTGAGAATTTATCATGCTTGTCTCGTTATTATCATTATTTAATGTAATTTGTGAGAATTTATCATGCTCGTCTCGTTATTATCATTATTTAATGTAATTTGTTAGAATTTATCATGCTTGTCTCGTTATTATCATTATTTAATGTAATTTGTGAGAATTTATCATGCTTGTCTCGTTATTATCATTATTTAATGTAATTTGTGAGAATTTATCATGCTTGTCTCATTATTATCATATTTAATGTAATTTGTGAGAATTTATCATGCTTGTCTCGTTTTTATCATTATTTAATGTAATTTGTGAGAATTTATCATGCTTGTCTCGTATTATCATTATTTAATGTTATTTATTAGAATTTATCATGCTTGTCTCGTTATTATCATTATTTAATGTAATTTGTGAGAATTTATCATGCTTGTCTCGTTATTATCATTATTTAATGTAATTTGTAAGAATTTATCATGCTTGTCTCGTTATTATCATTATTTAATGTAATTTGTGAGAATTTATCATGCTTGTCTCATTATTATCATTATTTAATGTAATTTGTGAGAATTTATCATGCTTGTCTCATTATTATCATATTTAATGTAATTTGTGAGAATTTATCATGCTTGTCTCGTTATTATCATTATTTAATGTAATTTGTGAGAATTTATCATGCTCGTCTCGTTATTATCATTATTTAATGTAATTTGTGAGAATTTATCATGCTTGTCTCATTATTATCATATTTAATGTAATTTGTGAGAATTTATCATGCTTGTCTCGTTATTATCATTATTTAATGTAATTTGTGAGAATTTATCATGCTCGTCTCGTTATTATCATTATTTAATGTAATTTGTTAGAATTTATCATGCTTGTCTCGTTATTATCATTATTTAATGTAATTTGTGAGAATTTATCATGCTTGTCTCGTTATTATCATTATTTAATGTAATTTGTGAGAATTTATCATGCTTGTCTCATTATTATCATATTTAATGTAATTTGTGAGAATTTATCATGCTTGTCTCGTTTTTATCATTATTTAATGTAATTTGTGAGAATTTATCATGCTTGTCTCGTATTATCATTATTTAATGTTATTTATTAGAATTTATCATGCTTGTCTCGTTATTATCATTATATAATGTAATTTGTGAGAATTTATCATGCTTGTCTCGTTATTATCATTATTTAATGTAATTTGTAAGAACTTATCATGCTTGTCTCGTTATTATCATTATTTAATGTAATTTATGAGAATTTATCATGCTTGTCTCATTATTATCATTATTTAATGTAATTTGTGAGAATTTATCATGCTTGTCTCATTATTATCATATTTAATGTAATTTGTGAGAATTTATCATGCTTGTCTCGTTATTATCATTATTTAATGTAATTTGTGAGAATTTATCATGCTCGTCTCGTTATTATCATTATTTAATGTAATTTGTGAGAATTTATCATGCTTGTCTCATTATTATCATATTTAATGTAATTTGTGAGAATTTATCATGCTTGTCTCGTTATTATCATTATTTAATGTAATTTGTGAGAATTTATCATGCTCGTCTCGTTATTATCATTATTTAATGTAATTTGTTAGAATTTATCATGCTTGTCTCGTTATTATCATTATTTAATGTCATTTGTGAGAATTTATCATGCTTGTCTCGTTATTATCATTATTTAATGTAATTTGTGAGAATTTATCATGCTTGTCTCATTATTATCATATTTAATGTAATTTGTGAGAATTTATCATGCTTGTCTCGTTTTTATCATTATTTAATGTAATTTGTGAGAATTTATCATGCTTGTCTCATATTATCATTATTTAATGTTATTTATTAGAATTTATCATGCTTGTCTCGTTATTATCATTATTTAATGTAATTTGTGAGAATTTATCATGCTTGTCTCGTTATTATCATTATTTAATGTAATTTGTAAGAATTTATCATGCTTGTCTCGTTATTATCATTATTTAATGTAATTTGTGAGAATTTATCATGCTTGTCTCATTATTATCATTATTTAATGTAATTTGTGAGAATTTATCATGCTTGTCTCATTATTATCATATTTAATGTAATTTGTGAGAATTTATCATGCTTGTCTCGTTATTATCATTATTTAATGTAATTTGTGAGAATTTATCATGCTCGTCTCGTTATTATCATTATTTAATGTAATTTGTGAGAATTTATCATGCTTGTCTCATTATTATCATATTTAATGTAATTTGTGAGAATTTATCATGCTTGTCTCGTTTTTATCATTATTTAATGTAATTTGTGAGAATTTATCATGCTTGTCTCGTATTATCATTATTTAATGTTATTTATTAGAATTTATCATGCTTGTCTCGTCATTATCATTATTTCATGTAATTTGTGAGAATTTATCATGCTTGTCTCGTTATTATCATTATTTAATGTAATTTGTAAGAATTTATCATGCTTGTCTCGTTATTATCATTATTTAATGTAATTTGTGAGAATTTATCATGCTTGTCTCGTTATTATCATTATTTAATGTAATTTGTGAGAATTTATTATGCTTGTCTCATTATTATCATTATTTAATGTAATTTGTGAGAATTTATCATGCTTGTCTCGTTATTATCATTATTTAATGTTATTTATTAGAATTTATCATGCTTGTCTCGTTATTATCATTATTTAATGTAATTTGTGAGAATTTATTATGCTTGTCTCATTATTATCATTATTTAATGTAATTTGTGAGAATTTATCATGCTTGTCTCATTATTATCATATTTAATTTAATTTGTTAGAATTTATCATGCTTGTCTCGTTATTATCATTATTTAATGTAATTTGTGAGAATTTATCATGCTTGTCTCATTATTATCATATTTAATGTAATTTGTGAGAATTTATCATGCTTGTCTCATTCTTATTATTTAATGTCATTTGTGAGAATTTATCATGCTTGTCTCATTATTATCATTATTTAATGTAATATCTGAGTAATGATGACGATATAATCAATATCATCATTATTTAATGTAATCTGTGAGGATCGATGACGCGTATAGCAATTATATTATTTTAGGAAAGAATTTTCAATATGCTATTTTTCCCATTGTTGTGATCAGTTTATTGAGTAATGCTGTTTTCGTCATGCCCTATTTATTGATGGGACAATTCTCAGATAGAACAAAATAGAGAAGACACTATTCCGACCTCCTTTTTGCCGTCGGTGTCACTCCTACGATATCAGTGTTATGTGGCTGGTATGTGCGAAACTGAAATCTGCAACGTAGGAAATTTTGCTAATGAACTCAAACACTACTCGATATTAAAAGATTGTAATTGAAATTATACACTAAAGATATATAATAGGAGTGCTATATTTATATGGAGCTGGCCAACTTCACGCATTTTTGTAATTTCTGTATATTGGAATAAAATGCCGAATATGTTACCAGAAATCCAAAAATGCTTAAGAACAAAATCGTATAAACAATTACCAAAAGTATTTGCAATAAGAGTTTTTTTATTGAATGCTTTGCTCTAAACAAAATTAATTATTTTCTGTAATTTAAAAGGAATTTTTTTAATTAACTATTAGCAACAATTTGGTAGCAAACTATTTCTGCAAAATTGAATCCTATAATGTTAAATTCTAAATAAAATTTAAGCAATTCATGACACAATATATTCAAAATTAATATTATATAAAAAAAAGATTACACTTTAGAAATTCGTGAAAAATTGTCAACGTATAAAGGCATTTAGGAAAATAAAATCTCTTAACAAGATTATGTTTATTTTTCTTACCAGGAAAAGGGAAGTCATCACCTGAAATCTCGAGAGCGATATATATATATATATATATATATATACATATACATATACATACATATATATATATATATATATATATATATATATATATATATATACATATAAATATACAGATACACATACATACATACAAAAATATATATATATATATATATATATATATATATATATATATATATATATATATATATATATATATATATATATATATATATATTTATATATATATATATATATATGTATATATATATATATATATCGTTTCTTAGACAGATGGACATATGCTTTGTCCTTAATAGGTCATTTCTTATAAACACCGAGCTTCAATTTAATGCTCATAGAGATCGAAAAACTTTGTAATACATGATGAACTCCGATGGTGGTCTTTATTTTGCATTCTGCTTCCAAGAATAATTTGCTTTGCAAAAGTTGCCTACATTGCAAAACAAGTTGTTCCTTTCGGATTTATAACGACAAACTTGCACGATCCGAGATCAAGGTATCGTGTCTGTTTAGATAAAATATTTGTTTAATTTATAGCAGCAGAGAGGCTGAATGACATACGCGTAGTGACTACATCGTGAATAAATCGAGCAAAAATCTGGTCAATTTGAGAAGTTTTCATTATTAAGGCAAAAACATTTTTCTCAGCCTTCATAGAAATCCTTAGATTTCAAAATAAGGTCTCAGGCAAATTTGTCTGTTCAGCCTCTCTGCTGCTGAGAGAGAGAGAGAGAGAGAGAGAGAGAGAGAGAGAGAGAGAGAGAGAGAGAGAGAGAGAGAGAGAGAGAGAGAGAGAGAATATTAGTTAAAACTTATCTTGATTTCGCAGATTTTGATACCGACGACGTCTCAATAGAAATTGAGTATGTCGAATATCTTCACTAAAACTCGAACGAAGCAAATAACGCTGGTGTAAGAACATTTAATACCAGAGACGAAGATGTGTTTCTGTTGCCACACAAGGAGGTATTAGAAATATGTGGTCTAGTATTAGATTCAGCTTGAGGTGATATCGCAGATGGTACAGATATTGCACTTGTTAATAACGGTTTGAGCTTGTTCAAAAGCGCACGATATCAACTAGCTGATCAAACCGTAGAAGATATTTCAATGCACTTGCCAGTTTCCAGCACAGTTTTAAATATTGTTTCTTTTTGTGACGATTACTCAAGAACTGTTCCAGCAAATATAATGCGTTTTAAAGACACAGGATCTGGAATCGCCTTTTCAAAAGAGTATATTTAAAGGGTATTTTAGTACATAGCTTTTGATACAGCTGCAGATATTGTACTTGTAAGAAATTTTCTTATCGGTAATTATTCTTATCTCTGTATAGATGGGTCAGGTGCAGCTGCTGGTGCAGACGCCGTTAGAGCTTCACTGAAACACGTATGTAATAACCTCGGTATAACACCACCAGATGCAGCTGATGATGGTGGTGTAATGTTAAACTTAATCACATTAATCACAAGAAATATATTTTACAACGATGGATATAATAATCGAAGAGCATTTTCATCACAGTCACGTCAAATAAAAATGATGCTTACGCTGAGCAAAACTTTTGGATTTTTCCGCCACCATAACAAAGTATTTAGTCGATTAAAACAAACAATTATTCTTGACAGAGAGAAACAAAAAAAATGATAGTTTGATTCGAGCTGGAGGAGCAGACGCAAAATCTGTATTTTCCCGATGCGCATTGTTGATGCCACGTGATGTGCCGTCAAGAAGCAAATCAATAGAACTCGAGTCAATGTTGACAGCACACACAAAAAGATTTACTTCCAGCAGAACAGAATATATTAAACATCAGTTACAAATACAACCAACTACATATGGCGTGTTACTACTATGGCATGTGAGCAACTGTAAAGACATTGTTTGTTGTTTTAAAGCAACAAGCACGTTGTGGCAGTCAATTACAAAACAACACAGTGTTTGACAACGTTGATATCAGGCGAAAATACGCTATAATAAACTCAACCAATGTACCGAAAGAGCAATCGAATATAATTTTACCGACGACGCAACAAAAAATGCAACTAGACCGTACATATACCTGATGGAAACAATGACAAAGTATGAAGGCGTTGACAGCGGATCTCAAATATCAATCGTGGAATTTCGTATACTGTATCTTTACTTCGATGTTAACCAGTCCTCAGAACGTGCTATCCGATCCACCGATTATAGTGGAGTCTTTTGGTACAGCTCCAGCTAAAGCGTTTGTTGTTAGTATTAAACCAATTGACGCTTAATGTGTACGGATTTGTTGTTAGTGCTAAACCAATTGACGCTTAATGTGTACGCGTTTGTTGTTAGTGTTAAACCAATTGACGCTAAATGTGTATGCGTTTGTTGTTAGTGTTAAACCAATTGACGCAACCAAGGTATAATGACAGTACAAGTTTAATCTAACAAAATAAAATAAAAACAATGTCAACAAAATACATTACTAAAGAAATATACTTGACAGCGGGACAAGTTAAACAAATTGTAGGTGGTAGTTTCTAAACGACAATCAACTTCACTAAATATTAATCCAGCTTCGACGACAGGTACACAAACAAAATTAGCGCTGACACAAAAAGTAACAAAGCTTGACAAGAATAAACTGTTTGTTCTTAATTTTTCAGCTGCGAAAATAACAGCAACTCGCAACATGCCGTATTTTTTGACCGACACTAGCAACCATTGCACACACAAAACTGTATTAGGCCTACCAAAACTTCTGCACGTACTTGGAATATTAGGAATTTCAGCAATGTCAGAAGCAAAATCAGTTGCAACTAAAAAAAATGTATCTGGAGTCGGAATTTAACAAATTGTTTAAAAATGTTATGTGCCATCATCTAATAAAAAATGCAGAAAAAACTGAAACAACCACGACAAGGAAACCAAGGACAACCACTAAGCAGTTGAAATAAAGACATCCGCAAAGCGGTTGAAATAAAGACATCCGCAAAGCGGTTGAAATAAAGATATCCGCAAAGCGGTTGAAATAAATAAAGTGTTTCAATTGTATATCAATTTGTTCAAATTCATTCAAAGTCTGTCTCCATTCAAAATTCAGAAAGTACGATTCCTTGATTTCTTAAATTTGATATTTCTGTGATGATAGATGTAATATCTTGAAATTCCATTTATTGAATATTATTACTAATGTATTTTGTATCTTTAAAATATTTTATACAATACATTCCAACAAAAAACAAACAAAAAAACAAAAACATATACAATGCCTGTCTCTTCTTCAAGGGATTCGAGTTCCGAGGCAAGGCAAGAAAACCTAACATACATTAAAGACCTTTTGGATATAAATACCTAACCCCAATCGAGTTCAAGGGCGGGGTTTTATAGATGGGCATTAGACGTGAAATCCAAGTGATTTCTTTACAAACATTGAATACATATAACATGATACAATGCACTTATTCGCGCCAAACGACGATTGGAATTATATACAATGCGATTTATAGGATGATATATATACAATGCGATTGATATCGGATGATATTATATATAATGAATAGGGAAGGTATATATTATATGATGAATATATACAATGAGGATGAGTATATACAATGCGATTATATAGGATTTATATATACAATGCATACATATAGGATGGTATATATACAATGAATTATATAGATGGTTATATATACAATGGATGGTATGATAGGGACAGTACAGGACGATCCAAACATGAAACGACGGGGCGGACTTACTACACCCAATCTACCAATCAATAGCAACCCAAGAAATTAACCATGGTTGCAGTTGAAAAAATTCAACCACACATGTCAATGGCGTGGGAGTTTTGATTGGCAATATCGGGCTTCGTTTAAAGCCCCAAACTTTTACGGCTCATATTATATATAATGAGTCTAATAATGCAGTGTCAATGTGTAGGTGTGTATTTATTTTCCTAGAATTTCATAGTGAAAATTGTGTAGTAATTTCAATGGAAACTAAATATTTAAATAAAACATTAAAACAAGAAATACAACTGTTAAATAATAGCAATTTTTTTTTATTTTCTATAATATTACGATTAATAAATCGTAATAATAATGGATTTACATGACGAGATAACTCTGTCATGGGATCCCTGTCAATTCAGGACTTGCTATTTCTTGAATGATTCGAGAATGATATTTTTCTGTGTCATTGATAATTTATTACATGTAGCTACCACACTAAAAAAACTAAACTTACATGTAATGTGCTTTACTATTTGATCTCACATACAATCTATTTTAATTTGTAATTACAAAGTAATTTCATTTTCATACAAAATCTAAACAGCGCTGTTAACGTACGTAATTGGGATTTTTAATAAATCTATTAATAGAACCTGACCTGTGTCTTGTGTTAACGCGTCAAATGCGTTTCCCTGTACAGGTTTTTCCATATTTACTACCCTTTACTGTGTTCTCAATCCAGCTGTTCCAGAAAAGAAACTGTCATTTACTTTTTAATACATGTATCCGTGGTATACGAATAAGTACCGAGTGAAATTAAATACGTACATAAGATCACACACATCATTAACGCGCGAATCCAATTAGTGTTTTTCTCGCACGAAAATATCCGGGATATCAAATATCGAAAAGTAGGATAGTACTTGACGATCAGTAGTAATTGTAAAATCATGCAAAAATGACTAAAAAATAGCATTAACTCACTATTGAGAGTTATCTTGTAAATAGGAAAACTTTATTCTATGTCCATTTTTCTTTGAGATAGCTGTTTGATAAATCCCTTCAGCAACTTTTCGTACTGAAGGCAATACATATTCCAAAATATTTCCCTGCAGCATTCATTGAATGAAAAATCTTTTTTCATTCGTCGCTGTATCAAATGACTGTACTGGTCTCTTTCAACTGACTTACAAGTCCCTGTCTTTCCTTTTTTGTATTCTCTCTTTGAGAAATGCATTGTAAATTTTGGAAATGAGAATTATTTTGAATATTAGATCAATGTGATCAATAACACAGCCATCTTTAATCGGTCCCATATAACACTCAAAGACTGCCCTATGACCGAGATATACTTTCTTCCAGCAGTAAAACACAAGTATCCTTGATTATTAACAAATCCACAGGTTTCTTTCAGTCTACAGTGTCTAACAACACCATTACGAGATATTTCATAATTAACGAGTATTGGATGTGGTCTGAATTCTTGCTCCATTTATATATAATAATACTATTTGTCTAATTCATCATTTGCTTTATTTTAAATCTATTAATGTAGTCTTGAGGGGTTTTTATGCTTTGTCTTTGACAGAGTCATTGTTAGGGTCAATGATAGCGTTTTTTATTCGTTTATCATAATAACGTTTCAATTCTCTAAACCGCTTACCCCCACAATTGATACATAATTGTGATTTTCCTCTCACACCCACCCCACAATTTATGCATGGGGACGGGCCTGTCGAATTATTTCTGACACTCTGTAAGTGATGTCCACAGAATTCACCTCTACACGATTTATTGCATGGGGTTACTGATCCAATCATAAGCCATTTGCAGTGATTCATTATATATAAACAAAATTTTCTATTTAAATACTTGTCTTATTTATATGAATGAAGAATTCAAGAGATTATCGGCAATCAAGCCTTGGAAAAAATATTAAATTCAATCTTGATAGAACCCTCGAAGACGTACCAAAAGAGAGAATAAATAATAGAAGTCTGATTAGAAAAATACGAGATTGTGTTAATGAGTTTAAACAGGACGGCGCATCACACACCTGGTCAACATTTAAAATTGATAATGTCGAACTAATCATCATAAACTCGAAACAGATGTCATTATCAAACGTGGATTGTATAATTTTGATGACAAACGCTATTGTGAAAATGGGGTAGATACATTTGCCCTTGGGTATTGTTATGATGATAGGTCTATACTCGACATTATCTTTTCCAACTGAAATTTTATCTAAACTTATAAAATAATGCTTGAAAATTTGACAATGACAAATAGCTACAATAGTAACATCAAATATCTAATGATGGATGGTAAACAATTGACAGTTGAATTTAATAATGAAACATCAGGTATATGTTTTAATGGAACATGTGACAAGTTAAAACTTTCGCTCATCAGATCTGATAACAGCATGTATTTCAATTATCTCGAACAATTGTATCAAAAGTTGCTAGCGGAATTTAAAAACTTTCACAGCCCCATTAGCCAACAAAACTATACTAAACTCACAATTGATCTCGATCGGTCAAAGGTATATTTTATCAACAAAAAATATCCTCTAAACAAACCAGAAATGAAAGATCTGTTTGAGTCCCGTCGCTGTGTGAGTGGTAAAGTAAAATTTAGTATCTATAGTCGTGATAGTGAAATATTTTTAATATCAACAGTTGAAACATTAATCATTGGTAACGAGATATAAAATAATATCATTTTCATTCTAATGCTAGTTTAATTTCCACCTTGTTAACTGAAACGTTCTAACACAGTTTAAATTTCATCCTGTTATCTTGTGGTAAAAACCCGTTTGCCGTCTTTAGAATAATTGTATTCCACACATGCGCTGTTCTAACAAATTAGTCACCTCTGTGTAAAGAGCTTATCGCATTCCAACACCTGTTGTTTTGTTTGGTTACAAAATACCTGTTTACAGGTAGTAGTAGGGGGAAAAAAAGAGGTGGGGGAGGGTGAGTCAAAACCCTGTTTTATTTTGGAAAAAAAGGGGGTGGGGTGGGGGATAATTTAGGACTATAATTTATACTTGTTTGGAGGGTAAAAAAACAAAGTGAGTTGAAAACCTGGTTTTCCTCTAGGGTGAGTTGAAAACCTGGTTTATTTTGGAAGAAAAGGGGGTGGGGTGGGGGATAATTTATACTTGTTTGGAGGGTAAAAAAACAAAGTGAGTTGAAAACCTGGTTTCCTAATACTACTGGTGCCATACATAAATAAATATTGGAAACACCCCACACCATTTTCATATAATCAAACCCCATAACACTCTAGGGTATGATAATTAAAAACACCCTACCGTAACAAGCATGATAAATTCTCACAAATTACATTAAATAATGATAATAACGAGACAAGCATGACAAATTCTCACAAATTTCATTAAATAATGATAATAATGAGACAAGCATGACAAATTCTCACAAATTTCATTAAATAATGATAATAATGAGACAAGCATGACAAATTCTCACAAATTACATTAAATAATGATAATAACGAGACAAGCATGACAAATTCTCACAAATTACATTAAATAATGATAATATCGAGACAAGCATGATAAATTCTCACAAACTACATTAAATAATGACAATAATGAGACAAGCATGATAAATTCTCACAAATGACATTAAATAATAATAATAATGAGACAAGCATGATAAATTCTCACAAATTACATTAAATAATAATAATGAGACAAGCATGACAAATTCTCACAAACTACATTAAATAATGATAGCACTGAGATACGCATGATAAATTCTCACAGATTATATTAAATAATGATAACACTGAGATACGCATCTTAAATTCTCACAGACCTCGTTAAGTAATGATAACATTAAGATATCATTAATGCTCAGATTATATTAAATAATGATGACATTGAGATTCGCATGATAAATTCTCACCGCTTGTCAGATCAGTACGGTATGAAAAAGCTACATTCGGGTAAATTTAAATTGTAACTAAAAATCTCTTCAACATTTCGCATGAAAATGTAATTCGATAGAGGTGGCATGAGCCGCATTGCAGCAAAGTTGTTCAGTGGACCTGCCTATCGCTCTGTAGTTTTTGTTCAATACAGAATCATGCAACAGAGTCAACGAGTGTACCCAAAAACCTACATATCATTCTATAAAGTATAGCAAGAGCTACGTAAGTATTTGAGTCAATGAGTGCACTGATAAAAGGGTCACCAACCAACAACAACATGTCCATCGATGTATAAAACTGTTCAGCACGAAATTATGTCGGAGGGTAACTGAATGCACTTTCAGAAAATTTTCAAAGAATCATAATTTAACATTCTCATAGTTATCTTTACTAAGTCTTGATGTACAATTCCCATATATGGTTATGCAATACCATCATGCCATATTCTCAACTCCGTGTTAAATTTTCACGGAGATTACACAGTCCATAGAAAGCGACAAGGTCCTTCAATTTATAGTATATAGATTGCTATACTAGCTGCATCATGTTCAACCATTGTTGATTGGTCACGTGACGTTTAATAAGGTCCAAGGCCATAGGGGGCCTCTGCAACTACTTTCAATAAAAAAATATCAAAATCCGTTGTATACATTACAAACCAATGACAATTTTGAACATTTTCCCACAACTAGAAAAGGACAGCAATGTACGAAGAGAATGTAACAAATTCAACATGATGAAGCCGGCGTCATATTGGATTTAGCGAAGGCATTGAAAGCAATTTCCTGACTGTTTATTTATAATGTAACTGAACTAAGAACGAATCAGATACCATACTCGTGCGCTTAAAGTTCAGTAATGCATTTAACAGAATTATACGCAGCTTGCACAACAACTTTTATAAGGAAATGATATCATTTCTAACTGGAACTAATCAGAACATGTAGCTTCAGAAAGAAACAAAAATCAACGTATAAAGAAATATGATTGGTATATGGTAATATCACCATACATAATCAATGTGTTGAATTTATACACAAATATGAACAAAACGATTATGTTGTCCAGAATGGAAGGGATGTGATGTGATTATGATTTTCAACGTAGCTTTAAACAAAAGTCATATCGCTACGATGTCTGCAGTGTGGTAGCTTATAATGATGTCTAGCACTGGGGCATCATGCCGCAGACATGTAGCATGATGTATCACTCAACATTATCCTGACACTAGGCCGACCAGTCCACACACTATCATCTTAATGCTGAGCGCCTAGTGAGGCAGCTGTTAGTGCGTACCATTTTTGTAAGTCTTTGGTATGACTCGGCCGAGGTTCGAACCCGCGATCTCTCGCATCCGAGGCGGACGTTCTAACCACTAGGCCACTGGAGCGGTTCAGAATGGAAGTCAAAATATATAGCTTCTACAACTAATGTTTCATCCACAAGTAGGATGTATATTGATTTCTACTCTTATAGCAATACTGGATTGTTGATTTTATTCATTAAGTGATATTGAATAATGACGACTCTAAAATTCAACGTGTCTCGTAGCGTCCAATTGATGAACTCGACGAATTTCCGGTTTTACAGCTCTCGTCAA
The DNA here is from genome assembly GCA_016746295.1 of Potamilus streckersoni. Taxonomy (NCBI): domain Eukaryota; kingdom Metazoa; phylum Mollusca; class Bivalvia; order Unionida; family Unionidae; genus Potamilus; species Potamilus streckersoni. The sequence continues at coordinate 190,878 of JAEAOA010001719.1, read as the reverse complement.
ATGGTCAACGGCCCACCACACATACTAGCCCGTCTTTCCCAGTCTGCTGGAAATTCATCGAAATTCTCCTTATTCTCCACAGACCTGTTGGTCTCGAAGTGTTGTCCTAACTGCGAGTCATACAAAACTGTCTTTGAATTCATTATTACTATCAACAGCAACATACGGGTTTCCTTAAACCCCACAGACTTTTACGGCGCACCATCACCAACACAGAAAAAAAATATTACGAGTAAGCCGTGTGGTCAACGAGACAGTGTGACGTATGAATGCGAGGATATACGTCAGGCATGCATGCTCATGAATTGACATCCTTGTGAGTTGAATGATTTCATCAGGCATGCGCGCACATGAATTGACATCCTTGTGAGTTGAATGATTTCATCAGAACTTCTACGCGACATTATTGCCATAATAACCACTTTCGTACATGAATCAGTCTCCTACACTCACTGAGATTTTTGAACAAAAAATGCTTTAACGTTACTCAAACTTTAATGCATGAAACATATAAATTAATTCAATTTGTCAGTTCATTTACAAAAATGCTAACTTGAAATAGACCATACTCCATAGATACCATAGGTCTGACTCTCCATATAACGTATATTTCACACTAGATTAATTGCTCATTCTAGGACAAGAATAAAAAAAAATAGAAAAGATAAAATATGGGCAAAATTAGTTCAAAGAAAATATGAAAATAAAAAATCAAAAACAAAAGTTGATAAATTTGGGATGCCCGTTTTATGACAGGAACAAATAAACCCCTAGCAAAATAAAACAATCGGGATAAACGAGTGAAAAGGAATGTTTAAACATACAAATACATCAAAAGTATCCTTTTATAAGAAACATAACAATGGGATGCCGCCTCGAGTTTCGACTCTCAACCTCTTGTTTAGCAGCTGGAATACGCAGACAAATGTGGGTGTTTACATATAAGATACGTATGCAGGTATAGATTTATCCCTTAGAGTTGAAATCTTGACAAAACAGGGTCTATAAGTACATCGGTTACGAGCAGTTGGTAATACGAACGGGTTTAACAGAGTGGGTTGGTGTGGTGTCCCCAAATATTACGTATTGTATGTAAAATATACAAATCTGTAATTTAAATGTTTATAAACCTAATATTTTGAAGAAAATGTATTTATATGAGCTAAAATAGGCAATATGATCTCACATTTTACAATAGACCACGGCATTGAGATAGTATTGAGCTATTGCATTGTAGCTAACGTGTAACATAAAAACTAATGAAAAATCAGCGATTATAAAATCTAACTCAGCATTGTCCATAATCAATCTTGTACAGTGTCGTGTATAACCGTATGAACTACCTTGAGTAAGCTTGCAAAGACATTGGGTGCTATAAAAACTAAGATATGATGAGGCAGTTTAATGTGTCTGGTGTTAACAAAATAGGAAATATTAGGATAAAGTCTAACATTTTGTACGTTTTGCCTTCGACCCAATTTTAGGATACCGAGAATGTGGTTAGAGATTTAAACTTAGGATTCTTTAAGTAAAAAACGTTTAAAAAAGACCAAATTACCATTTGTGGTGGAATGAATAGCATGTACAAAATTACATCAGGGCTGAGAATATTAATATTCCAGACTCCTGGTTTTGGGGATAATCATAATGCTGAGAATAATTTGTGTCATTAATGCTAGTACCAAAATTAGTAGAGAATTGTGTTTTTGTCTTCATCATAAAATGCTACACAGGCCTTCGTACATGTTTTAGGCACTGCTTATGACCTACACAGGCCTTCATACATGTTTTAGGCACTGCTTATGACCTACACAGGCCTTCGTACATGTTTTAGGCACTGCTTATGACCTACACAGGCCTTCGTACATGTTTTAGGCACTGCTTATAACCTACACAGGCCTTCGTACATGTTTTAGGCACTACTTATGACCTACACAGGCCTTCGTACATGTTTTAGGCACTGCTTATGACCTACACAGGCCTTTGTTCATGTTTAAAAGCATTGCTTATGGCCTACACGGGCTTTCGTAATTGGTTTAGGTACTACTGTCAAGGTTGTTCAGAACTTACTAAAATCCATTTTATTTGCGAACTACGTGCAGAAAAAGAGTTCATGTTCAATTTATCCAAGTTTCATATAAACCCCACTTCACCTTGCCACTAAATGCAATATTATTAAGTGTCAGTGGCATTTCATTTTCACTACATACAGACTCCATATTAATGGACATTGCTTTAAAGTCTGTAGACAAAACGTTATGGATTTTTTTTAGTATGAGTTATTCTTTCACAAACAATGCTAAATGTTGCATGATTCTAAACCGAAAAAAGGGAATATCATCACTATTACCATAATTTGTATCCATTTCTTTGCAATCAGAGTACAATCCCCCGCCCATCTGTAATGAATTATGCACTCTCAATAGCACTTAAGTTGAAAGTCCACAGCCAGAGAACTTGAGGCAATCGGATTCCTCACTACAGGCACTTTAACGTTTGTTATCTGAATGGTGCTTTAATGGATCCTGTTTTCGTGTCGCCGAAAAGTCAATTATTGTATCCATATTATTAATAACATGAGCCTATATATAAACATGTTCGATGTAGATTATCTACACCCACTGCTGGATTGACAAAGATAATAACGAAAAATAAAAGACGTGCATTAGCAAGTAAATGCGTGAAATGAAACACGAAAAAATATCTATTTATCTCCATGTCTGATTCAGAGACAAGATACTGCTGCTTCTTTAGGAAAATTACCTGGATTACCATGGGCTAAATATGTTGGCGAGAAACACCTTCCTGGATATAATTACTGTGGTCATGGAACTAGACTTGATATCCGACTTGATGGTCAAGACTAACTTAGACCAGGAGAACATCAAGCAAATAAAATTTATCAAGCATGTCATATTCACGACGTTGCTTATAAAAGTAAATGTAAAGATTTGCTGTAGTGGAGTCTTGGAGATGTGAAATTAATTCATGCATTAAATTCTATACCTAATAAATCTCTCAGAGAAAAACTCGCTAGTTTCCTGATTAAATCTGCTATGAAAAATTAAAATAATGCTAGGGGATGGCAATTAATTATATAATTATTATAATGGAATCTATTTATTATAGCAGAAGAGGGTATTGGAGAAACAAAGCAGTGATCACTAAACTTGCTGAAGCAGCAAATGTTTCACGTTCTGTTGCTACAAATTGGTTAGCACGACAGGCAATATGGCACATTTATCTACCATCAGCCAAAAAATTCAATACGCACATTTTGATGTCAGTGTTCCTAACGAAGTTCATCAAGCAGATATTTTACCACACGATACTATTAAAACACTTGGACGAAAGTCACGCAACAACAAATACGCATTGACTGTTGTTGACGCTACTAGTAGATATAAAAAGCTGAACCATTATCAACAAAGACAGCATCTGAAGTTGTTTTGCGTTTGAGCGAATTTATCAACGTGGTGGTCATCGATGGCCACAACTATTACAAGTTGATCCTGGCAAAGAATTTCTTGGCGCAGAATTATCTTTGATGAAAAAACATAACGTTAAAATCAGACGAGGACATACCAAAATTCATTGTGATCAAGCAATCGTTAAACGATTTAATATAACACTTGCTAAGCGGTTATTTGAATATTAATACGCGAAGGAAATATCTACTGACTTTAAGTCTGGTGAGAGATCTCGTGAATAAGTTGCAAGGTTAAAAAGTGTGTTATCTGCAATAAATAATGACATTATTCGTGCAATTTCCATGAAACCTTCTAATACAATAACAATAGCGATGGATACGGACAACGAGGTCAACAACCAGTAATAGGTAATGTAACTGTGAGATCTTTATACTGACCATGGGTGCTTGAGAGAGGAAAGAAACGACCTACGGACACTATCTGGAGTGTGACCACACATACAATTTCTAGCGTGGTTAGATACACTGGAAGACCTGCCATATACAGACTAGATTTGTGCGTGAACAATTGCAGGTATTTCCTACGGATACACAATTACCACCATATTCACTTATGTAAATTATCTCCTCTGCGTCGATTACATTCAAGACAGGTCAGCATTACATTTTCACGTGTGCGACCAAGATCACTATTAATTATGTCTACGATAAATTGTCTTAGATTGCCATAACATTATTGTGTTACAGCTTGCACAGTGATTATTCTGTAGTTGTTTTAGTGTTATAATAAATTCAGAATCAATATCAAAGTCATGCTTATTTTTTTTGGTCTCACTGCTTATAAAACGCTATTTTTTTCTTGATGACAACAAGGTCATTAGGATTTTCCTCAGTTATCAGGTGATCTATAATAACCCTATGTAGTTGAATTATTCTTTTGACGCGAGATACTGCAAGAAAGACTAAGTTTGACAACTCTATCCGATCATCTACAATCCAGATATTTGTATCAGAGATAGTTAATTCCTGCTACGAGTGAATCGTTATAGCGTATCCTAACGTCCATGGTGATTTATCCATACTCAATACCCTCTCAAAAGTATTGATAGTGACCAAAACATATCATTCAATACCAGATTTTGTACTCCGCCATAAGGAATTTCAACTTCAATATTCTGTCGTCGAGTATCTGCTGGGCGATAACATAATGGTACAGGTAGATGTGAAAACTTTTCTTTATGTAACGTAAATAACTTCTGCAATTCATCACGAACTATCTTTATACTTGCGACTATCAAATCGGTGGGTACCCATAAAGTCCAAAAATCATTCATAGTTGTCTCGGGAATTACTTTACGCATTATCTCACATTGTATTTTATCTGGCTGTAATCTGATTAACCTTTTAAGTTCTTTCAGCGGTTCATCAATAGCTCTATGGTCATCATGTATTTCTTCATTTGACCGTTCCATTCGATATTCAATCCAGATATTTGTAACAGAGATAGTTAATCCCTGCGACGAGTGAATCGTTATAGGGTGTCCTAACGTCCACTGTGATTGCGATCTCAACATCATCAATAGCGACCAAAACAATATAATTTAGTACAAGATTTTGTACTCGGACATTTTTAGTGTCTCCACCTGGAATTTCAACTTCAATATTTTGTCGTCGAGTATCTTCTGGGCGATAACATAATGGTACAGATAGATTTGAAAATTTTTCTATATGTAACCTAAATGATATCTTTATGCAATTCATCACGAACTATATTTCTATTTTCGACTACCAAATCAGTGTATCTCCATAAAGTCCAAAAATCATTCATAGTTGTCTCGGGAATTACTTTACGCATTATCTCACTTATTTTTTATCTGGCTGTAGTCTGATTAATCTTTTAAACTCTTTTAGCGGCTCATCAATGGATCTATGGTCGTCATTCATTTCATTGTAATAATCTACATTATTTTTAGCCATTCATGTGGAGACTGTTCAACAAATGGTTGTGGTTAACCATGATCACCACACATAATCACAGCAGTATTTATTTCAATAACCATTCAAGAAATGTTTTTAATGTTTCTAACGACACCGTGTCTATCTCGTCAATATAATATAGTTAGGTATATATTTTCACCCATTCGCTTAGGAGTATATGTGTATCCGCACCATCTAAAGAAACTATGATATGTGCATGATTTTATTTCTCGTTCTTTTATCTCTGGCGAGTTTATGTTAGGTTCAAAAGAATCATATCTGAATTATTGTTCATAAATAATTTAATCACACGAGTTGTTTTAACTGACCCTCCAAACAAATTAAGATAAAGTCTTACGTCTAACCACAGGATCGTACACAGATGATGCAGATGACTTTGATATTTGATTATTATTTCTGTAGTATATTTCCTTAATTTCATCGTCAGCAAATTCAGAATAACTGAGTATATTTTCTTGTTTATAATCCATGTCCCCCACTCACCATTACCGAGTAACGATTTTAATAAATCTTAATATTTGTTATGTATATAAAATGAATCCGTAGGAAATGACGAGGAAATCTATTTATCACCGACAGTGTATTTATAGAAACATAGGCTAGCATCGAAGATCTTAAATGAGTAAACTGCGGTGAGTCGCCCTCAATATAGCTCACAATGGTACTTAGTTTGGTCCCATCTGATAAATAAGCTTTACATCGGCTTATAAATGTGTTTTTCTCAGTTGTATCAGCGATTATAAAATCTATCTCAGCATCTTCCATAATCAATCTTGTACAGTGTCGTGTATAACCGTATGAACTACCATGAGTAAACTTGCCGATTATCTTTCTACCAAGATCTTTTGCGAGTTTTTCATCGTGCTCGTCTCAGCATTTACGTATATTATTAGTAATTTTAATAATGTCATTTTCGGCAAGATCAGGAAATTTTTCCCGGTATCTTCTATACTAAATCTATCCAGTTCTGGTAACCACACTTGCTATTGTGGACTAGAGGATAGAGTTGCTTCATTTACCTTCATCGATATTAAAATTTCAGCATCAAGCATATATCTTAATAACACTATTGAAGTCCAACATTTTTGTAACAAATGTCTTCCAAACCAAATATAAGTAATAGGACGGAGATCTGTGAACTCGAAGGATTCTATACAAGACCTTCTCTAAACTCAAACGACTCTACATAAGCAAATCCTGTTAAGTCAAAATCTGGTAAGGGTTCATTTATCGAAACTCTGGTCATGTCATGTGTAGGGTGTCCGAATCTGTCAAAATATTTAGAACATTCTCCATATCCTAGAAATCTTCCAGGATAACATCCAGTCATATCGACGGAGATAGCATCATTATAATCGTATTTAGTATTCCATAATCCACCGTGCCTATATTCTATGCAACTTTTTTATCTTTAATAAATTCTGATATTGTCGGTTTCCATGAATATTTTCCTGAGCGAAATGGGCTGCGACCGATGGTACGGTAAAACAATTATTCAGTATTTGTATAATTTTTACATCGTCAGAAGTATATTTTAGTGCAAGATTTCTCATTTCTTCATAAAGAGATTCTGTAAAGTAAATATCACCATTAAGTCGTACAAAATGATCGTAATCGTATTCTGAATTTTGAAATAACCAAACAGATACAGGGACACTTTTTTTGCTGATAATTTTGATAAAATCAAATATATGACCATTATATAATTTAATCATTTTGTCTCGTGGAAATATTGCTACAAAATCAGTCCATACATGTGCATTATGATCAATAATGTCATAGTGTTTTCATTTTTTTATATATTTTGATTCGTATAATATCTCTCCGATTAGTGTTTTTACTGTCATTGGAAATCGTAATAACCTTTCTAGTTCAACAACATCCTTAACCGTTTCCGCCCATATACATATTTTTTTTTACGTCGTAAATCTGTTAATCTATTACCACGCATCGCATTTGTGAAATGTTCAGTTAAACGTTCAGCTGCACTGTTTATTCTTGACTCTGACAGCCTCGTCGGTTTGAGATCCACATTGATAGGTTTATCATTCAGCGAATAAATTCCATAGACAACAGCAGTTACAGGGTATCCTCGCTGAAAATACAGTCCATCAATACCAGTCAGTATTCCAGGTTTGGAGTTATTATTTAATAAAACCATATTATTTCCCGACTGTTTATGAAAGAGATCTCTTTTATTAAGAATTATCAAAATGTTATCGTTGATCTCTACAATAAATTTTATTAAAATAAAATACTTTTGATTATCGAGCTGCATAATTATTACTTTTCCTCGTTCGTTATTCACTAACAGCAGTTCCTACTCTGAAAGTTAACCACACATGATCAGCACGATAGTCAGGAAATTCCTTTTTGGCTTCACGGACACGTTTGGTTATATCTGCATTCGTTAAAGATAGATTTTGTTTCGAAACAATAAATTTATATTCTGGTTGTCTTTGTTTATCAATATCAAATCTAGTAGCAGATGGTTCAATTGCGGATAATTCATCCATTATTATAATTAAGACAAAAATTCAAATATATATAATGATTCAAACAGAAAATAAGTGTGTTTGGTTGAAAATTGGACATACTTCTTATTGTAATAAACCATGTGCAAAACAAATACTGCGGAAATCATATGCACATCATCAAATATTGAAGTACCAAAACCATGTGTTCAGTGTGGTATTGAAGTTAAAGGACAGACGCAAAATGTGCAAAGTGTGGTGGTAAAAATAATAAAGAACTGAAACGTTATTATGACAATAATATACATCGACAGGTAAATCCCCTATAATGATAGAAATGGATTATCTGACCAGATTTCAAAATAATGATTTAGACAAATAATATTATATAAATGGTGCAAAAAGATTTTGTGAGACATCCAATATATACAAATTACGAGGCGGCACAAGATGGTGTGATTAGAAACTGCTGATTGAAAAAAAAAAACAGTTGGTAGACTTGATAAAGTAGTATAAGGAAACAAGGTTCCCAGCTCACCCCCTATTTTTACCCCTCCAAACAAATACAAACTATGTCCTAAACTACACCCCTTCTTTTACAAAAGTATTAGTAAGGTTTTTAGCTCACCCCCTCTCCGTTATTACAGTGTTAGTGAATCCAGGTAGAGATAATGTCATGTATATGATCGGTATCCAGGTAAGCTCACACAAGCTCTGTCATTATACTACAAAAGGTGATAGCTTATTATGTATTTTACACAACAACACGTGCAGGTGATGCCATGTGATCGGTGAATCATCCAGGTAAGCTCGCGTCATACAGAGGTTTTTGACCAATGAAATCTCATAATATTTACACGTGATGCCAGTGTATAAAAGACCTATAGATTTTTAATTACGCAGTAGAGCCAGCCTACAACAGACAGAGAATCAAGCGGAAATTAGAACGTGAGAAAGGTAAGTGATTTTATTTTATACCTCATGTTTCAATTGTTGATATTAGATTTTACTACTGTAACTATTTGTCACTGTTAAATTATTCAAACATTATTTCTTTAGTTTAGATAAAATTTCAGTCGGAAAAGACAAAATCTATCAGTTTAGCCTGTCTCTATATTTTACAGGTGACTGTTAGTCATCGGTTTACCTGGATTTTATACCGCAATTAGGTATCAGTTTACAGGTAGTGAAACAAAGATGTTATTACCTCACACGTGATTATCTGTGTGTAAAAGACCGGTAGATTCTTATTACGCAGTAGAGTGTTGCGATTTCAGTTGACATGTGCAGATCGGAAATTAAACTACGCATTAGAACGACAATGATAAAGGTAAGTGATATTATATCTTAAGCTTAGATAAAATTTTACGTTATAAAATACTTCTTTTGATAATCTTTTTCATACTTACTAACCCTCATTGGTAGAATGTCTATTAACATATTGTCAATAATGCGAAATTTACGCATTAAATCATCCATATTATATTTTACTCCTCGTAGGTAAGACAGGATCTGATCAAGTAGTTTCTTGTAAGTTATAACAGATGTTAAACAGCCATGCTTTTTTAAAAAAGTCTTGGTTCTACTTTTTTACACGCCGCTGTAAGGGAAACAACAACACCGGATATTATTAGCAAAAACGGATTTCATGATGCCCCACTTGAAATTATACCAGAACTGGTCATTAGCAACGAAGGATCTTGTTATAGTATTTGTAAATTTTTTTTACGCACCAAAGTTTTTTATGATAATATTTGTAGAATTGTATTAGTGCGTCCACATCCTGTACTGGAATATCTTTTGAAATATGATTGAAATCAACTATATTTCTTTTCATTATAATGTTTGTTTACATAATCCCCAGGCTTGGCTATTATAATTCAGCTACAAATTCCAAACACCACCAATAAGGCACAGAGCCATTAAAATTTTCAGTAGCTGGATGAAGTATAAATTCTTCTTCAAAATTTTTGGTAATTTTTACAGTTATAGTTTCAGAAATCTCAACATTCAAATTATGAAAATGTGAATAATTTGAAGATATTTCAAACTTTATAACGCAAAGCACTGAAAATCTATACACACCATAAACCTCCGCAGTGTATTTGATAGACTTATTTTGCTGCGACCATATATCAGATACAGAAGCAACAGTATACACAATATTTTTAATCTGTTTGTGAGGAATTTTAATCATACTTGTTTTCTCAACAATACTCGGAATTCCAGTAATAATATCATTGAGTTTTGTGTTTATATAAGCGAGTGTAATGTCAACAATTGATGGATTTCCCAAATATTCATTTTTAAGCGTGTTTATGTTTCTGCAAAAACTTAAAAAAAACGAGTTCAAGTGAGCAAGAAATTCATTTTTGAGCACTGTGATTTCATTACTGATTGGAACTTTCTTATCATCGACGTATTTTTTGTTTACAGCATCAAAATCAGACTCGGGTGTTTTTAGCTCAATAATGGCATTATTGTTCATATTGAGAAATGCACGCATCAAACCACCATTGACTGACATGTACTTTGATTCCTGGTCGTCGATGTATTTCTTCGTGGCAGCGTCACCGTCCTCATTTGGGTTCCCAAGGCAAGTAATCTTGTTTTGGTTCATAACAATTTTCCCACTAAATAAATCACCAGCTTTTTAACATAATCATTAACTGACATACCAGAATCTTGTATCTTACCTCGATTGTTAAAAGTCACGATATTATCAGCAAACGCAGCAGGATTTCGTACAAGTACATCTGACAGTTTTACATTACTCGTCTTTAATCGTCCTTCTTTTTCCAGGAAAATGACGACTTCATTTGGATCTACACTGGCAACATTTAGTAAATTATTGATTTATTTTTGAGCTGATCAAGAGTTGCATACTTGGATAAATCACCTTGATAATCTTATGTGGATAAATCTCCTGATAGTGTTCCAAATTTTGTATAGTAACTCAATATTTACTGTCCTAGATAAAATTATCAACACTAGTTTAATATTATACAAAATGGCAAAATCGTCGATATTATACTTTGATACATAGAGACTGGTGTAGCACAAACATAACAATGATCTTCCTGATTGTCATTATCTTATTGTTGGGCGAACTGGATCGGGGAAAAACAAATTTGCTTATGAACTTGCTTCTTGGTAATAATTTTAACTATGACAGAGTTTATATTTACACAATCAATCCACAGCAAGATAAGTATGAGTTATTAAGCGAGTATAAAAACAAGCTTCTTGATGATCTAAAAGATGGTGAAGAATTTTTTATAATTAGGCAGTCAGAAAATCTTATTCCAATTAATCAACTTGATGCAAATGAACACAAGATAGTAGTTTTTGACGATATTCTGCTAAATAACATGGAGATGAATAAAATAAGATCACGTTTCTCACTGTCACGTAACAAACAGTGTAATTCTGTTTATCTCGCTCAAGGATTTTATAATGTTGACAGGTTTATTCGGGGAAATACTGGTTGTTTTATATTATTTCTAGGACTGGACAATGTTGTTAGAAATATTGCAAGCGAGCAATGCGGTGACGTGACAAAAGATAAGTTTATTGAACTTTACCGTAATGCTACAAAAGATAAAAACAACTTTTTCTTGTTTGATAAACTTACATATGATCCAACTAAAATGTTTCGCTTTTGTATTAACTCTTACTTACAGTAAGGGGTTTCAATTTTATAAAATTTATAATAATAATAATGGACAAACGAGCAAGATATAGACAAAATATAGAAGATATAAAAAAACCTTGCTCAATCTCAGGCATTACTTAGGCAAAAAGTACAAGCACGACGTGGACAAGTGACTGCTACAGAAGCAACAGCTACAATTTTTAAGCCAGTTACTGAAGCACTATTAGGTAAACAACCTGAAACTAAACCACTATCAGAAGAACTTAAACAAATGCAAGAAAAAGGTTTGGTTGAAATTGTTAAAGCACAACAGGAAGCAGCTGCTTCAAAAATTGTTACTAGATCTCATGAAGAAAAAAGAAAACTAACTGAAGCACTTACAGCAAATATAGCTGATCCTGCTGCTAGACAAGCTGAAACAGATCGTTTGATAAATAATCCGCTGGAACTTGAGCGAAGATTAGCAGAGTTAACAACACTAGAAATAAAAAATATTATAACAGATTTATCAGGAGAAATAAAAGATATCAAAGAGGAGCAACAAAGAGTCGGTTATCTTACTCTCAATTATATTGAGGTTGGAGAGGAAAGACGTCATTTTATAAGAAGAGCAAATAATACGATAGATCCTAAAGAGTATGATGATTTTTTTAAAGAAATAAAATATAAAAGATATTGATAATATAAGTAAGTGGACTGGTGCAGAATATCAAACATTAATCAATAGATTAGATGAAATAATAAGAGACAGAGTTACTGCTAAAGATGAAATAGATACGGCTATAGAAATTGAGGATATGCATCCACTTTATGATAGGATGAGACATAGTATTATCGCTTTCATGTTTAAAAAACAGCAGAAAATAGTTGAGCAAATCCTTTTGGAAAAGGGTGGAGTTTTAAAAGAAAATTTGAAACATTCGATAAAACTCGTGTAGAAAAAAGTAGAAAAGTAAAAACAGGAACTGGTGTAAAAATATTTGCATCAACTACTGAAATGATAAGTAGACTAATGCTAATAATATCACAAAAAGAAGCTGGGAATGATAGTGTTGAACTTGATAATGAAATCATTGATATACTTGATCATCTAAGATCGAGTGAATTATTAACATTGGACGAATATGAAACTTTACACCGCGACTTAATTTTGTAAAATGATCTAATATAAAAGGAATGCAAACAACATTATTGCTAAACTCTAGTGAGTCTGCGATAGATAGCGCAAATTGTTCAGTAAATTATATTCCTCCTATACAACCAGATCCTGCAAAACAGTATGAGATTGGATTAATTTCTTCTACTTGCTGGAATGCTATGCCTAACGTGAAAACTGATGTTAACGATGAAATGTGGTTTACTATGATTACAACATCTTCAATATCTACAACAAAAAAAAAAAATTCCACAAGGAGCTTATAATATTACTGATCTAAACAGGATAATCAAAGAGCTCATAACAAAAGATGGGTGTGTGGCTGATAATTTTGAGTTGGCAGCGAATTATAACACATTACGAGCTAGGATAACTTTGAAAAATATATTAATCGGTCTTGAACCAAGAGAAAGAAGTATTGCACAACTGTTAGGATTTACTAAAAAAAAGTTACAATGCACTTGATCAGGCTATTACGTATGACAGTGAACTGCCAGTAAATATAACAGAAGTAAATAAAATATTAGTAAATTGCTCTATTGCTTCTGGATCTTATACATCAAAAGGTAGCAAGGGTCAAACGATTTACAGTTATTCACCAGAAGTTTCGCCAGGTTCTCTCATGCAAATAACTCCACGACATATTATCTATTATCCTTTAAATCTTGAAAATCAAATATCAAGTATAATAATGCAGTTGACGGATCATTCTGGAGAACAGTTGCATTTTAATAATGAAGTTGTAACTTATCATTTACATCTACGCGAGCAAAAGTAAAAATTATGCAACATCAAATATAATGAAACAAAGAAAAAAAATTTATCGAAGAAAAATAATAGGAGGATTTTTTGGAAATATATTTACTAAAGTTATTGAAGGTATTCCGGGTATAGCGCGTAAAGTTGCACCAATTGCTATTGACGCAAGTAAAGCTTTTGCAACTGGGGCTGCATCTGCTGCTGGTACTGCGGTGGGACAAAAAATAGCTGATAAAATAAAAGGAGATCCACCGACTGCATCTGAAATAATACAAGCTATTTTAGAAATCGCTCCAACAAAAGAAACTCAACGAGCTATGACAACAACAACAAGAAAACTATTATCAACAAACGGCGAGCGGATCATACAAAAATTAATATCTAAAGTAACAGTGCCGCAATAAAATTTTTTATAATCTAATAAAATAAATGTCTGCTAAAAATTATCTCGAGTTAACAGAAACTCATGACATCGACAACGCTGTGACAGAATTTGGGTATATTGAGTATCTTGATGAAAACTCTACCGAACCAAATAAAGCTGGTATTAGAAACTTTAACATCAGATACGAAGATGTATTTCTACTGCCACATAAGGCTATGTTAGAAGTATGCGGTCAGATTATGACAGTAGCCAATCCACCTGCTGCAATTGCAGTTGGAGCAGAAGTAGCTTTATAAATAAGTGCTAGATATCAACTGGCCAATCAAACTATAGAAGATATTTCAGGTCATCTACAAGTTGCAAGTACAATTTTAAATATTATTTCGTTTTCAGATGATTACTCGAGATCAACTGCAACAAACATGATGTGGTTTAAAGATACTGGACGGGGTATAGCTGAATCAAGTGAACTTTTAAAGAGAGGTGCTATAGTACATGGAGCTGATGCTGATGCAAATGCTGTAATTGTGAGAAATATTCTCATTGCTAATGCAGACGCGCTAGGTATAGCAGCACTAGGTGCAGCTGCTAATACAGACGCTACAAGAGTTTCTCTTACGGCAGCTTTTAATAATCTAAATATAACACCACCAGCTGCAGATGCAAACGGTACTGCGATGTTAAATTTGCTTCTTAAAACACTTGGACTTGGAAAAAAGTATACGATGATCTTGCAGTCGAACTACACAGACCTAAAAAAATGTTCCCACGACGTAAAGTTGTTGCAAACGCTGTAGATGATATCTGGGCAATAGATTTGGTGGATGTATCCAATCTGGCTCAGTTTAACGTTGGCGCTGATGGTGCTCCAAAAAGGTATTTCTTTAACGTTATAGACATTTTTAATAAATACGCTTTCAGTGTACCTGTTTCGGATAAGACAGGGACTTCACTGACTGATGCGCTAAAACAAATAATAACGAGTACAGATAGAAAACCAAATACAATCTGGACTGATCACGGATCCGAGTTTTTTAACAAACGTTTTGAGCAGTTTCTAGAACAAAATAATATTAAAAAATATGTTACAGGAAACGAAGGTAAAAGAGTTGTTGTCGAAAGATTTAATCGCACGCTAAACGAAAAATACACAAACATATGACAGCTAAAAACATCAACAGATACATCGATGACCTTTCTCAAATCGTAGGCGAATATAATAACACGAAACATCGAACCATCAAAATATCACCTAATAATACTATTAAAAATCCGATATTAGCAAATGAAAACATGTACCGCGGTCATAAATTTAAGGTTGGTGATAAAGTTAGAATTTCTTTCATAGAAAAGGTATTTGCAAAAGGATTTACTCCGAACTGGAGCGAAGAAGTATTTGTTGTTGATAAGGTACTTTTAACAATACCTGTAACGTACGCTTTAAAAGATCTGGCAGGGGAACCTATCATAGGTAGTTTTTACGAACAAGAACTACAGAAAACTGAGCAGGATGTTTTCGTTATTGAAAAAGTGATTAGGAAAAAGGAGATAAAAGTTTAGTCAAATGGCGTGGGTATAGCGATAAACTTAACAGTTGGATTCAAACCAAACAAATTTTGATATAACGCTATTATAAATTTCCTCATACATTTGTTTGACAGATTTACATTTTACTGGTTTACATAACGATATTAGATATTGTCTGCTATCGTCAGAGATCGTCATTAGATTAAAAAGTTTGACAAATATGAAATCGAATTTGATATTTTTCTGTCGGCCTGGAATATTGATATTTAAGAAGGGTCTGATTAGCTGCCAAAATATTTGCTGCTCGGCAACGGTAAAATTACATTTCATTATTTTTTTAGCAATGTGATACTTGGCATTATATCGTTCAGTTGTTGGTCTGCTGAAATTAGATCTATCAACAACAGTGACTATTTCACCATTATCATATGATTCGTTGTTATATAAAATGTCATATTCGCTATAACCAACAAATTTGTCTATGAAATCTTTGGAAAATGTAATACTATGCGTGACATTATTGCTGGCGACCTTATCGCTGACATCACTAGTATCTTCTTCATATAGTTGAGCAAGTAGTTTCATCAAGTCCATTATTATAATATTTTAATCTAATTTATTGTTATAAGATGACTGACGAGGTAAAATATCACCAACAAGTTATTATATTAAATTACAAAGAGCTAGACGAAGCGGTAAGAAAATGATTGTCGGGTTATAGTGCATATTCTGTTGACGTTATTGTAATGCAAGGTGATTCTCATAAAATATTGCTAACAGAAGCAGAAAAAAAATTAATGAAAGTGCAGTAACGACGTTAAAATTTGATCATGATGATATCATAGCATTTGCTCATCATTGTTTGACTAAAACCGAGCTATCAAATATTTTTGATCATATCTAAAAACAATCCTAGCATTGTATTTGCTTGAAAAAGTTGATCTTGTTGTTCCGTCGGCAACAAATTTTACTGACATAAGACTGATACTAAAATGTTTTGCCGCAGCTGTCATTGATTTAAATTTGATCTCCTCGTACGTTTCGAGGTTTATCGAAATAACAGGTTTAGCTGGACATCTAAAATTAATACCATTACTATTTTGTCCTTTTCTCACATTTTCCTGTTGGGTAACTAGTTTTAGATTTTCCAATCGATTATCAGTTTGTATAATATTAATATGATTGATAACCAAACCTTTGGGTATAGATCCGTTAAACACCTCATAAACAAACCTATGCGATTTATAATTAACAAAATCTGTTAGTGTTCCTCTAACATCTACTTGAGGATATCCTATATTACCTATAGTACCAAGAACTTTTTTAGTCTTTTTGCTTCTAATAATACCGCAATCGTTAGCCTCGTATAAGTCAAAGACCGGATGCGGCTGAAACAAACTCGTTTTGTAAAGATAAGTTTTTAATTTTGTCATCAGTGACTGCACCGTTGACATGATATACACTCTGTCCTTTTGGAATGTCATCGCAACACAACGTGTAAATAAAATCTTTTCTAAGCATTGCAATCCTCTCGGTATTATCTCCCTTTACACTAAACTGATAACCCGCTGACGTTGCTTTTCCAACAGATATTCCAGTTTTGATGTTAATAATCGAACCTAATGCATTTCCAGCGTATAAGTTGTACTTTGCGTGAACGTGATATACCTCTTGCTCACGTGCGCTTGTCAGATTTTCTGTCATTATACTATAGTAATTTTTGTTATCTCTCATTGTTTTTTCAACCCTAGCGCATGCTCAGTGTGAGGTAAATTATCAATTAGATATTAGACTATAGTATAGCAATGTCGAAATTGCGTGATATAGCCAAGAAGAGCCTTATGGGAGAACCTAATAAAATAGCGACTGTTTTTGCAGGTTTTGACAATAGTTATCAGTTTGATAAACAAATCGTGCTAGTAAATTTTACTGCAACAAATCTTTACCACCTACTACATACAACTGTAAAACGTGAGCTCGAAAAACATAAAAGTATAAGATTATTAGTGCAATATCATGCTATATTTTCAAAGCTACTTGTAACGAAAGAATCGACTGACAAGGAAATTGCAGATCCTTATATGAACGCAAAATCAAGACGTGTTTTGCTTGGGACTGATCTTTTATCACGATCTGATGAAATACACCAAGAAATTTGGAAAAAAATAGAGGAATTCACCGAATTAGGTTCGGGTTGGAAGTTTGAAATGATCAAAGAAATTTTGTTTCACACGATGAAATATGACTCATTACGCGGTAGTTCATATATTGACCTACCACCAAAAATAAAAAATAAAAGATGTATAAACTTAAAAAGCGTAGATAACTAATGTTTCCAATGGGATGTTCTTTTCGAACTATTTCCAACTTAAAAAAACGCTACTAGTGTTGAGAAGTATATCAGTCACGTGTCAAGATTAAATTTTAAAGATATTAACTTTCCAGTGGCAGAAAATCAAATACCAAAATTTGAGAAGCAAAACAATGTTTCAATTAACGTTTTCAGACTAGATGAAAAAGAGGATGTATATCCGAGATATATTTCAGAAAAAAGCTTTATAGTCGACTATAAATGTACTGTTTTATAAAAATCATTACGTTTGGATTAAAAACTTTTAACGGACTAGTTGGTAAACAGTACAATAAGAATAAGAACAAAAAGTTCTTTTGTCATGGCTGCTTGCATGGCTGTACTAACAATGAAACATTACAAAATCATTTGCAGTACTGTAGTGATGTACAAATGCCATCTAAAAAAGATAGTGAGTTACAGTTTGTCCATCATAATCACAAACTAAAAATTCCTTTCGTCATATACGCTGAATTCGAATGCTTACTTCAACCTGTACTTGGCGTAGAAAATAATCCTAATCAATTGAGTACAAGAAAAATTCAAAATCATGTTGCGTGTGGAGTAGCGTATAAGGTTATTTGTTGTACTGATTCTAGATTATCTAAGCCAATCAAATTGTATCGTGGTAAAAATCCAGCTGTCTGGCTTCTCAAGCAATTGATTAACGAAGTTGATAATATTACTTAAAAGAATAACGCCAATGATTAAATTAACACCTCAACAAGAATCCGATCACTAGCATTCATAACTTTGTTATATTTGTGAAAAAGCTTTTGACGATAGCAAAAAAGTACATGACCATTGTCATTTGACCGGACAGTACCGTGGAGCGGCTCATGGTCAGTGTAATTTAAAATTTCATGCTCCAGATTTTATTCCTATTATTCTTCACAATTTTCGAGGATATGATAGTCATATTATAGTAGAAGCTTTTGGTGATCCTGATGTAAAAGCTCGTCTAAAACTCGATAACGTCATCAAATGCATTCCAATTAATTTTGAAAAGTATATGTCAGTTACGCATGGTAAATTGCGTTTTATTGACAGCCTGCAGTTCATGGCAGCCTTGTTAGATGAGTTAGTAAAAGGTTGTAGTAAATTTGATAACATAAGAGGCTGTTTTGGAGATAAATTTAATCTACTAGCTAAAGAAGGAGTTTTTCCATACGAATATCTCGACGACTGGAGTAAATTTGATGAAACATTTTTAACTTTCAAAGACAAATTTTACTCGCAACTGAAAAATGAAAATATAACTGATGACGAGTAGAAGTATGCACAAGATATCTGGAAAGAGTTTGATTGTGAGACGTTTGGTGGTTATTATGATTTGTATTTGAAAACTGACGAGTTATTATTAGCAGATGTTTTTGAAAGTTTTCGAGAAGTGAGTTATGACAATTATGGACTAGATCCTTGTTGGTATTATTCTGCCCCTGGGCTGTCATGGGATGCTCTGCTAAAGTTTATTAAGGTAAGGTTGAAATTACTGACTGACGTTGATATGTTCAATTTTATCGAAAAAGGTATCAGAGGCGGTATTAGCGTGAAAACGAAGAAATATGTTGAAGCAAACAACAAATATTTAACAGAGTATAATCCTGAGCTTCCCTCGAAGTATATAATTTATCTAGATTGTAACAACTTATATAGTGGTTCAATGATAGAACCAATGCTTCTTGGTGGATTTCACTGGATCACGGCTGATCGATTTCTATCTGAAATAGAAAAAAGATACCCGAAGATGTTTCATATTTCGTTGAGGTTGGTCTTGATTATCCAACTTGGCTACACAAATTACATAACGATTATCCTTTCTGCGCGGAATCGATGGTTCTAGATTATAGTTTGTTATCAGAAGAACAACAAGCGTTATCATCACCAAGGCAACATTCCATGGTCAAGAAACTAGTACCAAATTTGCTTAATAAACGTAATTATGTTTTGCATTGCAAAGTTTTAAAACAAGCAGTCAATGCTGGTCTTGTGTTGGGAAAAGTTCATCGTGTACTAAAATTTAATCAGTCGCCGTGGATGAGAGGTTACATTAACTCAAGCACTTCAAGAAGGGCTGCAGCAAAAAGATATTTTGAGAAAAACTTCTTCAAACTGATGAACAATTCCGTTTTTGGTAAGACGATGGAGAATATTAGGAAACGCGGAAATATCGAAATAGTTAAAGATATCAATCGCAGAAACAAACTTGTGTCAGATAATGATTTTGTGAGCATGAAAATTTTCAATGAGAATCTTGTTGTGTATACAAAGAAGAAAAACAAATCTAAAACTAAACAAGCCGATCTACGTTGGAGCTTCAGTGTTAGATTTATCAAAGTGGCTGAGGTACAATGTTCATTATAAGTTTGTTAAAAATCAGTGGCCGGCCAGTAGATTATTGTTTACTAATACTGATTCACTCGTATATGAAATTTAATGCGAGGACATCTATCAGGACATGTACGATAATCGACATCTGTTTGATCTTTCTGATTACCCACGTGACAGTAAATTTCATGACACAAATAAAAATGTTATTTTTAAGTTCAAAGATTAAATGAACTCAAGCGTTATCAAATATTTTATCGGATTACGCAGCAAAATGTGTGCAGTATTGTTCGACAATAATAAAATAACGAAAAAAGCAAAAGGTCTGCCTCGTGATTTTGTTAAAAAGTTTATGAAATTTGATGACTACAAGTACGCGCTTGATGGTGGTGTTAGTTTTATGAGAGCTATGGCAATTCGGACTAATCATCATAAGCTTGAAACAGATGTCATTATCAAACGTGGATTGTGTAATTTTGATGACAAACGTTATTGCGATAATGGGGTAGATACACTTGCCCTTGGGTATTGTCATGATGATGACAGACTAAAATTTTATCTAAACTTATAAAATAATGTTTGAAAATTTGACAATGACAAATAGCTACAGTAGTAAAATCAAATATCTAATGATGGACGGCAAACAATTGACAGTTGAATTTAATAATGAAACATCACGTACATGTTTTAGTGGAACAGGTGACAAGCTAAAACTTTCACTCATCAGATCTGATAACAGCGAGTATTTCAATTATCTTGAACACTTGTATCAAAAGTTCCTAGCAGAATTTAAAACCTTTCACAGTCCGAATAGCCAACAAAAATATACTAAATTCACAATTATCTCGATCGGTCAAAGGTATATTTTATCGACAAAAATATCCTCTAAATAAACCACAGATAAAAGATCTGTTTGAGTCCCATCGCTGTGTGAGCGGTAAAGTAAACTTTAGTCTCTACAATCGTGATAATGAAGTGTTTCTAATATCAACAGTTGAAACATTAATCATTGGTAATGAGGCATAAAATAATATCACTTACCTTTCTCACTACGTTCTAATATCCGCTTGTCTACCTGGTAAAGGCCGGCTCTACTGCGTAATTAAGAATCTATAGGTATTTTATACTCTGGTGATCACGTGTGGATATTATGAGATTTCATTGGTCCACAACCTCTGTATGATGCGAGCTTACATGGATGATTCACCGATCACATGGCATCACCTGCACCTGTTGTTGTGTAAAATACAGGACAGGCTATCACTTGTTGTGGTATAATGACAGAGTTTGTGTTAGCTTACCTAGATATCGATCACATACATGACATTATCTCTACCTGGATTCACTAACACTGTAATAACAGAGAGGGGGTGAGCTAAAAACCTTACTAATACTTTTGTAAAAAAGGGGTGGGCTTATAGTTTAGTATATAGTTTGTATTTGTTTAGAGGGGTAAAAAAAAATAAGGATATGAGCTGGAAACCTTGTTTCCTTATACTACTGATAATGCTGGTTATTTTCTATTTAACATTGGACGAAATAGATATCTATCACATAGGTTCATCTTTGAATGTTTTCATGGGGCATCAAACCCAAAAGATAATTCTTTAGAAAATTTACGACTTACTGCACAAAGTCAGAATTGCAAGTCTCCAAAAAATGACGTTAATAATCATTGCAAGAGAGCAATTGTTATAAAATCTTTAAATATACAGACAGGGCAGTGAAATAAAATAAAGCTGCCAAATATTTCTATAAAAACCCTGCTTCAGCAAAAGGTGTGGCTGATCATATACGAAAATATACATATTCAATAAAATATGATCAGACGATAACATTTGAAGACGTCAAATAGCTGTGTACTTTTATCTCAGGACAGTATTATTTTACTGTATATATTTCGACTCTGTCAAATTTGGCAATGGTTTTGTTTAGCTACAACTACAGTTATGTGTCCGCTTTTTACTATCGGTGTCCTCAGTCTCACTGTCATTTATTACAGAATCAAATAACATGATCTTTCTCAACTGCATTACACATTAGTCTATCATTTTTTCTTTCATAGTCGCGAGACAATGCACATGTTATCTTTTCGATTGAACGCGCAAGAGGTGCAAATAGCTTCACATGTGTGTCATTTACCATATCTAAAAATTCGTACATAGAATTATAAATTGATTTTACGAATCTGTAATTGGAAGGCAATGTGAATTTATTTTTAAATTTCCTCTGCTGTAATGATTAAAAGCCACACATAATCTTTTCAGGATCAAGATGATCACATATCTGTAGTCCTACATGTTTTAATTTTATTATAGCAGTAATAATGTCAGCAAAATTTTCACTGTTCATTATATATATATATATATATATATATATATATATATATATATATATATATATATATATATATATATATATATATATATATATATATATATATATATATATATATATATATATAATATTTACAAAACATATAATCGCAACAGAACCCCATATGAACTCCCTTATTGTCATATACCATGCTGGCACCTTCAGGAGCATTTGAATAAATCCCCATATGATCCCCTATGGTGTCAAACAACATCTTAGTGGGACCAAAGGAAACTCGAAAGACGAAAAGCAAGCCCCATGTGATCCCTTATGGTGACAAACAACATCTTAATAGGACCAGAGTTACATGTAATGATTTTATAAACATGAATATATACAGATGAACATAATTATTTTCGTAGACGAAGCACAAATTCCATTTGCGGCGATTTTTCTTCTTACGGTTGTTTTTGGAAGAAATTTCGTCAATTGAAGTTTCTTCGCAACAGTCCTTTGGTTGTAGATCCTGACTTCTAAATTTTCTATCTCTGACTTTGTATAGTTTCGAACAACCGTAAGAAGAAAAATCGCCGCAAAAGGAAGAATCGCAAGCACTCTGTAACAAACACTAATGCAACTGTTACTAACACAGTAGTCAATATCTCCAATTTAGAACTTACTGATGCAGAAATAAAACTTTTATCGAAAGGTTTGAGTTTCTGTCCCCGTCCTAAAACATACGACAGAGGGAAGCTTAAGAATGACACCGAAGAATTCATCCGCCGACTAAGACTCAAAGCCCATTTTGCCTTGCAACCACCAAACAAATCAAAGAAAAATATAAGCTGCGACCAACCCACATTTAGAAAGAAAAGTAACTGGACCCCACCAAAAAGTTCAATTCCGAATCTGGAAGCCTTTATCAACTCGGTTGAAAACGATATTTCCAGACATATCAACCATACTAACAAATATTCTAATTTGACAAAAGAAGAAACAGATGCCCTGCACTCACTGAAAAGCAGAACAGACATAATAATTAAGCCTGCAGATAAGGGTTCCGCTGTTGTCGTTATGAATAGGGAAGACTACATTAGTGAAGCAAGTAGACAACTAAGTAACGCTAGGTTCTACCAAAAACTGGACCATGATCCAACGCTGGAATATGCAAAAATCATCACTAATGTTATTGACGAGGCGTACCAAAGCGGACACATAGACCAGCAAACCAAAAACTACTTAAGCCCAGAAAACCCAAGAGCAGGTAGATTTTATCTTCTACCCAAAATCCACAAACAAGGAAACCCTGGCAGACCTATAATCTCAGGTAACGGGCACCCCACAGAAAGGATATCAGAATATTTAGATCATTTTATGAGACCACATGTCCACAAATTACCATCATATCTTCAAGACACGACAGATTATCTCATAAAAAGCAAAGCTAGTGAACCATTACTGCCAGATACATTACTTGCTTCCTTAGACGTCACATCTTTGTACACCAACATACCGCACAACGAAGGGTTACAGGCATGTAGCGAAGCATGGGAAACAAGAACTGTAAACAATCCACCCACACACTTCTTAATCCAACTCCTGGAGCTTGTCCTAAAACTCAACAACTTTGAATTTAATGAAGAAAACTACCTACAAATCAATGGAACTGCAATGGGTACTAAAATGGCCCCTTCGTATGCTAACATTTTCATGGGAAAACTTGAGGGAAAGCTCTTAGCATCGGTTGAGCGTACACCATACCAGTGGGTACGCTTTATCGATGATATAGAAATGAAGTGGCAGTATGGAAGAGAAAGTCTGGATGACTTCATTTCAAAGGCAAACAACTTCCATCCTTCAATAAAATTCACGGCAGAAATTTCCAACTCAAACCATGTTTTCCTGGACACAACAACCAGACTGGTGGAAAACAAATTACACACAGACATCTACTCGAAACCAACCGACAAACACCAGTATCTTCTCCCAACCAGCTGTCATCCAAAACACTGCATTAAGAACATTCCATATAGCCAGGCACTGAGGATACGCAGAATTTGCTCCGATGATGAAAGATTCCTAGAAAGGTCTGAAGAGCTGGCTAAACATTTAATTTACCGAGGCTACGACAAAGACCTGATTGCGGAGGCAATCCAAAGGGCCAAACAAACAAACCGTGATGACATACTCAGATATGGACAGAAAGAAAAGGTTGATAGGATACCATTTATTCTGACCTATCACCCAGACAATCCCAAAGTAGGTAAAATCAGCGCAAACCACTGGCCAACCGTGCAATCGTCAGACATACTAAACCTAATACTTCCGAACAAACCTGTAGTAGCTTACCGGAGACCAAAAAACCTAAAGGACATCCTAGTCAGGGCCAAGCTAAGAACAATCGCTAGTCAAAACCAACCTAGTCAATCTGGACCCTGTGGCGATAAAAGATGCAAAACCTGTCAACATATGATAGAGACCAAGACATTCACTAGCACAGTGACTAAAGAAAAACTAAACATACATGGTCCAAACAAAACGTGCAAAACAGAGAATGTGATTTATCTCATCACATGTAAGATCTGTGGCCTTCAGTACGTGGGAGAAACTGAAAAGCTACACATAAGGATAAACCTTCATAGATCTGATTGGATGACAAAAAAGCTGTACAGAAGCCCGGTCGCAGAACACTTCTCCTCCCCTGGCCACACTTTCAGTGATATAATACTTATCGCTATTGCCAACAACCACAGCTGGAGTTCCGAAACCAGGAAGGAAAAGGAATCATACTGGATACGCCGCCTTAGAACATTGAAACCAAGCGGTCTAAACCAAGAAGACTAGAAAATGAAAACTATGCACTAGTAAAATTTAACATTTTCTAAATCTTCTTATCCTTCAATTTTTACTATAAGAATAACCGGTATAGAACCAAATATCCGGGATATAATCTGCGTTACATATGTACACAAAGTAAAAATAGATGTCGCTTTGGCTTGTAGACTTTTAGGGAATTATACAACGTTTTCAGTTTCCGCAACTAGTCTATACAAGCTGGTTGTATTTATAGTTTTAGCACATGTGAAGATAGAAATGTAGAGGTTTACAAACGCAACGTTTTTGTGTTTATTTGTTTGTCGTAACTATGTTTTGTATTTGCCTTTGAAAAAGACTCATTAAGAGTCGAAAGCGCTTAGGCTAGTTAGTTACTAGTTTCGTACTGTTCGTCGTCAGTTTATTGCATCTATATATATATATATATATATATATATATATATATATATATATATATATATATATATATATATATATATATATATATATATATATATATATAAATATATATATATATATATATATATATATATATATAGATATATATATATATATATATATATATATATATATATATATATATATATATATATATATAATTGATATATATATATATATATATATATATATATATATATATATATATATATATATATATATATATATATATATATATATATATAATTGATATATATATATATATATATATATATATATATATATAAATGATACAAGCAGAAAATAAATGTATCTGGTTGAAAATTGGTTACCATTTGCACATTAACAGACATGGAAGTACCGGACCAAAACCATGTGTTCAATGTGATATTGGAGTTAGAGGAAAAACACAGCTACGTACAGGTTGTGTTGGTTAAATAATATAGGGACCATAAGCGTTATTATGACAAAAATGATACATCAACAGCTAAATCCCTTATAAAGACAGAAAAGGATTATCTGACCAGATTTGAAAAAAATGATTTAGACTATCAAATCTTATATATATATATATATATATATATATATATATATATATATATATATATATATATATATATATATATATATATATACAAGTGGAGGAAAAAGAATTTGTGAGACATGCAATATACAAGAATTACGAAGCATCCAAAGATGGTGTTTTTAGAAACTGTAGATTGAAAAATAAAACAGTCTGTAGTCTTGGTAATGTTTGTTATTTTAAAAATTAAAAAAAAATGGAAATAAAAATTATTCACACAAGTTCTTATTCGAATGTTAATTTGGGATCGTTAAAAATGAATTTGTTACTGACCACATTGATGGGTTTTCGCATAATAATGAAATTTCTAACCTGCAAGCTATTACCCGGGGTCAGAATTCCATACGTGGAAATACAGGAAGGTGTATAGTATTTGGAAAGAGAGCGATTAAATCCATAAGCACAGAAACAGACCAAGAATTAACTTTTCTATCAATAAACGCAGCAGCTAGATATGTCATCATTCATCCACAATCGGTACAATTTGTCGCAAATAAACATATAATTCTGCATATTCAAAAAAGTATGACCAAAGAACTATATTTAAATACGTGTAATAACTATGTACTCTTCATTCAGAACAATAAATACATATTGTTTATTTATATAAAGTTCGACTCTATTAATATTTCTAAGGGTCCTCTTTAGCCACAATCACATTTATGGGCCCGCCTTCACTGACAATGTCACTGTCCTCAGTTTCGCTGTCATTTATCACAGAATCAAATAATATAATCTTTTTCAGTTGCATCACATGATTGTCGATCATTTTTTCTATCGAACTCGTGAAAGAATGCACTTTTTATGTTTTCGACTGAACGCACAAAAGGCGTGAATAGCCCTACTTGTTTGTCATCTACGATAGCTAAAGATTCTAACATAGAATTATGGGTCCATTTTATAAATCTGTAGTTGGAAGGTAAGGTGAATTTATTCTGATATTTTCTCTGCTGTAATAATTCAAAGTCATACATAATTTTTTCAGGATTGAATTTATCGGATATTTGAAGTCCTGCATGCTTTAATTTTTTAATAGCAGAAATAATATCAGAAATATTTTCACTGTTCATTATATATATATATATATATATATATATATATATATATATATATATATATATATATATATATATATATATATAATTAGAAAGTAAAATAGCATTAATGACTGTCACGGGATTTGACCGTGTAACCGCATGTACCACTGTGACAAGGGTATCCCGTTAGACCATAAGTGTCTTAGATAATTCTGTTTAGATAGTAAATATTTGTCACTTATGTACGAGAATGCAGAGGGAAATTATGTGTGAGCAGTAAATACTGAACAAAAATTCATAATTATTATAGAATTGTATCATGAATTTGATTTATTTCTCAAACATGATATATATATATATATATATATATATATATATATATATATATATATATATATATATATATATATATATATATATATATATATATATATATATATATATATATACGGTGAAGGTTAGTAAGGGTTTACTTAAATTAGGTTACAGAGAAAGATATATGCACCAGTATCTCTCTGTGTTACACTTTTGTTGTTCGCTAACACTTAATTATATGTGAATGACAGATAATCAGGTAATAATTGTCTGAAAAACGATATATTTTGTCCGTATTCAAACCTCGAAAATATGTTACCTTATGCACAAAGGGAAATAATTGATCTATTGTTCAACATAGATTCAGAACATAATTATCGCGCTTTGGTTTCTTGCAATTTAATTAAATATCTATTATAAATATTTTTAATAATGAATATTGGAGAGCCTCATTCGGCGAGATTAACTCGCGAACGTCTAGAGGCAATTAAAAAATATTTTCTCGTCCGTGATGCAGTTAGAGATCAACTTCAGTCACGTCAGGAATCAATAATTGAATTTGAAGATGCTACAAAACAATTATTTAAACCTATCACTGAGACCACTAAGGATATTCGACCTGTGTTAGAAAAAAATAGCAGAAAGAACTAAAGAAGCAAAAAAGATTTTTAGAGAACTTCCTGCCGAAATAGCTACTGCTCAACCAGCACAAGTACTACTTAAAGGCGCTAAAAAGCCAGGCCCTAAACAAGGGAGTAGTAAATTTATTAGTTCCGATGAATTGATGAATAAATTTAATGAAGAAACTATTAAATCAATTAAGAGTTTTGGAAATACACGACAACTTGCTGTATTTGCTCTGGATAGTTTTGTTTATCGATATCAATTTCTTAAACCTGAACACGCTAAATATTTTAAAAACCGTGATCAGTGGCAAAAAAATATATCGCATGGAAATGAATCTTGAAAAAACTAGATATAGTGATCAAATATATCGGAATTATTTATCGAGAATTAATGAGATGATTCAATTTAGAAAACAAGAGGACATACAGGAAAAAGAAGTAAAACAAACAGAAAAAGCAAGAAGCAAAACAAAAACGAAGAAAAAACAAGAAAAAAAAACAAACAGAAATAGAAGAAGCAATACAAGAAGAAATAAAAGAAGTAATAGAAAAAGAAGTAGAAGAAGCAAAACAAAGAAAAGAAGAAAAAAAAGCAAGACAAGAAAAAGAAGAAAAAAAAGAAGAAAGAAGAGCAAAACTAAAAGAAACAGAATCATGGAAAATTAAAGAACAAGCAGAACGGGAAAGAATAGAAAGGGAATTAAGTGAAATGGATGAAGAAGATTTATTAAGGAGTGTTACAGAAGAAGAAGAAGAAGAAGAAGAAGAAGAAGAAGAAGAAGAAGAAGAAGAAGAAGAAGAAGAAGAAGAAGAAGAAGAAGAAGAAGAAGAAGAAGAAAGAGTACGTCCTATTGCGACAGAAAGTAAATCACTACTTCCTGATATGAAAGAAGAAGAAGAAAAAGGATATTGGAAATTATACTACCCTCCTGGAAGTGGTCTTGCCGCACAGGGAAGTGGTCTTATTACTTAGTGCCCTAACAACGTCCTTGCTGATGTTGAACGACTAGAAAGTCTGATTGGAGGAAAACGAGCTGGTAATAATTCCCCAGAAATCATTAGTGAAGTAGCAGATATTTGTAAAAAGATTATTTACAGGCGTTATAATGGATATTAATGTGTATCGGTCTCTCATTAATGAAATCGCCGATGATTATTATAGTGACTAAGTCACTGAACTAAGTACATAATTAAACACAATGACTATTTAATAAAATGGTAGTACATAGTACTCAACATGGACCAATTATGGTCAGGGCAATTAACTCTCGAATACCGATTTACAGGGCAAACTACGGAGATGGGTTAGGTGATATCGTTCAGGGTCTTTTTAGAAAAATAGCCCAAAAGCAATACCAATTGAAAAGCAGCTGGGTATGAAAGCTATATATGTTGTTCGTGCAAAAGGTATAGGTGTTGCTGGTAATGTTGCTAGTAAAGCATTCTCGGCCATCAAAGATAGACTAGCACAATTAATACGCAGACCTCAAGCGGTTCGACCTTAGCCGGTAAAATTACCTAACACTGAATTAATGACGGCAAATATTAGTAAAAAAAATAAATCAAGTTGCTAATAAAAAACTAGCAGAGTTGGCTGATATACCTTTATCAGAAAAAGAGAAAAAATATAACCGCGAGTCTCATAGCAGGAAGTGGTGTCACTTCTCGAGGTGGTCTTCGTTTTAGACGATAATAATTATAATAAATATGTTCAAACGTATAAGTGATCCCGCATTTGACATGGACGCACCAGTCCTCAAAGATGAGTCTATACGTGATTATCAGTATTATTCTTACGACACACGAATTCCAAATCAGCGTGGAAGGATTAAACTTTAGGTTCAAGACACAAGTAGATATTTCCTACCTCCGAATCATTTATTGAAGTCAAGGGTGAGATATTAAAAGCGGATAATACTGAATATGACGCTAATGTCAGTGTTGGTTTTGTTAATAATGGTATAATGGTGTTGTTTGATAGTGCTACGTACATGATCGACGGAAAAAATATTGAATCAATTCAAAAAGATGTTGACGTTGCTACAGCAATACCTGGTCTTGCAAGATATAGTGACGATTATTCAAGATCAGCTGGTCAATCAATTATGTTTGTAAAAGATACATCTGATGTTCCAGGATATCAACAATATGAAATAGGACGACCAAGAAATTTTGCTAGAAATAACGATGCGGATGTAGAGAGAATGATTATTAATGTAGATCCAGATTTCAACTTAGGATTTAGATCACGTCCAGCGATGTTAAAAGGAAATAGAAGAGTATTTTCATGTGCAATTCCACTATCACATATTTTTGGATTCTGTAGAAATGTCAGAAAAGTCATTTTCGGAGTCAGACATACAGTTGTACTAGTGCGAAAGGCTACAGACAATGATGCAATATGGTGACCCGCCGGTGATGCTGGTATAGTAATTCTTACAAAAGTTTCACTGTGGAAAGTTTTGTAAGAATCCTTCAATATCTGAAGAACAACTATAACTATCTTTCATGAGTCAAGGGATGTAAATCAATTCTATCATGGCTGACAGTTACCACAGATGCTATCCGGAGTAATAATAATGGTTTATTTACATGGCAGATAGTCTCTCAGCAGGGCGTTTCTGCACCAAGACACATATTTATTGCATTACAAACTCTGCACGAGTAAATGATCAAATGCGTAGTATTATGATATTTGACAGTCTTGGTGTTTCTGAGGTTTCATGAAGGATAAATGAACATTAAGAACCATCCGAGGATATATTACTGAATTTCGATCAAAATTATGACGTTTATGGGCCGTGATCAAAATGTTGATACTGGTTTACAAATTTCACAACTAGATTGTACAACCTTATATCCGTTTTATTACTTTTCGCTCGAACATTTAGATTTAGCCAGACAATCGGTAGTCGATATACCTTTTCCATTTTCAAGCTAGTGTAAAAAGAGAAACTATTGATAATTACAGAGCAATTGCTGTTATACTTAGCGATAAATCAATGCTCCTTGAAGGTGTTGGTGGACGAATGAGAGTCGTTGATGCCCCAGTAGAAAATATGTAACACGTAATTAGATCATTTATGAATAATATAAATGTTATACAATCACGCTAGTTACCCTGAGTCCTGGTCAGGTCAAAAGACTACAATCAGCATCAAACAATAACTGTGGAATAAAAATATCGTTGAAAAAAGGAAAAGATAAGCGATTCAAATAAATTATCGTTGACCGATCGTTAATTCAAAAACTTTAATGAAGCAAAAGAAATAAAATAAAAGGCGTCAAACTTAGTCTTTCTGCAGGCGCTATCAAAGATACTTTTAAAACGGGTGGTATATTTCCCCTTCTCGCTGCTATACCAGCATTAATAGCCGCTGCAGCCCCAGCTGTTGCAAAAGCAGCTGAGTTAGGCGCTGTTGGAACTGCTGTTGGAATGGCATTAAAGAAAGCAACTGGACAGGGAATAAAACGAACATCTAAAAATTGGGGTGAAGGCCTCAGATTACCAGGGACCACGCCCTCATGGTACGGAAAAGGTCTAAGACTTCCAGGGACAGTTTACTGATCTCGCCCATGTCTAATTTTGATTTACTCGATGTTGCTAAAAATTAAAAATGAAAAACTTTAGAGGTGTTTTTATGCGCGATCAATTACCAAAACAACCGAACAATACTGAAACAGGTATTATTAATCTCGATAAAAACTCTGGATCAGGTACCCACTGGGTAGCATATGCAATTGATCCACGTGGAATTATATCTTTTGAATCATATGTATTAGCGCCACCAAAAGAATTTCTTTATTATATCAGTAATAATACTGCTCCAACATGGTATTCAACGCTACCAACACAAACATTAACTGATCCACCAATATGTGGTCGTGAAGTACTGAATATATTTAATGCTATATCCCTAGCACCTCCAGAAAAACCACCTCGCAAACTCGTGCATGAATATACCATGCTGTAACATTTAAACAAACATCAGTAAATATAATGGTAGATATTTATGGAAGATTTGCTCGTGGTAAAACTCAGCAGCAAGGTGATTTATCTAAATATGCAACCATCGATCAGCTCAGAAATGAGATTGATGATTTATTAAGGATTACAAGTGTGGATGAAAATGAAGGTTTTTTTTCAGGACAAACAAGGACGATTAAAGACGAGTAATATACAGCTACCAGACGTACTTACAAGAATTCCTACTGCAGTTGCTGGTAATATCGTTACTTTTGCAGATCAGGGTAAAATACAAGATTCTGGTAAGTCAGTTAACGCTTATGACTGGCAGTGTTTTTAGTGGAGACGTTATTATGAACAAAAAAAACCCACAGATCTTGGATATCCAACCGCAAATGATGATACAACAAAAATATATGTTGACGATAAAGAAATTACAATCAGTAATGAAATTACCGCACTCAAAAATGAATTTATCAGTCACGTGAACATGTTTTTAAGGTTTCGCAGAAACATAAACATACTTAAAACTGATTTTTTTTTAAAAATCCGTCAATCATTGATATTACACTCGCTAATATTAACGAAAAATTGAACGATATTATAAGTGGAATTCCTGGCATTATTGATAAAACGAGTATAATTAAAATTCCTCACAAGCAGATTAAAAATATTGTGTATACTATTGCTTCATCTGGTTATAGTGAATGGACAACAGCAAATAATTCTATCAATCACACTGAATAAGTTACCGGTATGTACAGATTTTCAAAGTTTAAAATTTTCAAGACGTCATTCAAATGATGACTCATCTTGAGTATTATCTGTAATAATAAATTTAAATTCCGAAGAATTTATACTTGAACCAATTGATGAAAATTTTACAGTATGCCTTTATCGGTGGTGTTTGGAATTTATAACTGAATTAATTTAACGTATAATGGATCAAATAACTACGTCATCTATCGACGTTCAACGTCTCAGATATAATCAAGCATGTGAATGCTTGACTAAACTAAAAAATACCATCGACCATTATATAGTAAAAGTAAAAAAAAATATCGTAGACGTATGGTTGTTATTGATATAGTTGTATACTCAGTTTCTGCTATTGTTGCTGGATCAGGATTAAAATTATCGACATTAACAATGACATCTCCAGCAATTATAACAATTATTGTTTCAACTTTAATGACTATAGCAGATATTTTTAGTATTATTGCTAAAAAGATAACTACATGTGAGAATGATAAATTACGTAAGTATATGAAAAAGTTGCATACAGCAACAACAACCTACTCTAAACTATCTGGGTATATTTCCTCGTATCTCAGTGATGGTAAAATATATGACGAGGAATTCGTAACGATAATTAAAACCCACGATGAAGCATTCATAATCACTAACTATTCTGGTAACAATAACCAGAGTAAACTAAATGGAGAATAAAACAATAATAATAACAATAATGTCAGCGCCTGAATATCGTTCGGATATTGAGTCGAGAGAGTTGTTACAGCAGATCGTGACTAACGCAAATCCTTCAAAAACTACTATGATATCGATAAGTTCGACCAATACTGAATTTAGCGTTAACTTCGCAACTGCAATTCCAGTAAAAGAAATAGCATTAGCTCAGTTACGGGTTTATTATAGCTGGCCTAATATTAGATCAAAACCATTTGGTGGACTACAGCCAAATAATTCATTAGTATTCACAAAAAAAAATAAGTCTGATGGAACTCCCGATTGGCCAGTAGTTAGTATTCCAACTGGCAGTTATCAAATAGAACAAATTAATGAAGAATTCCAGCGCAGAATTAAGTCTATAACTGGAAAAGATCATAGATAGCAATTACTGTTTACGAACCAGCATTATCGTTGGTGATTGAAATACATTCTTCTGACTATGCTGTGGATATTTATCAAAGTTCGATTAGATCAGTGTTAAGAAAGCCTAAAGTTGCACCGATTTATCAGGTTCCACCAGAACCACAGCGATCCGACTTCAACATAGATGTTAAGAAATTTATACAACTTCCAGAATGCAGAAAAAAATATCCATTTATGGAGAGCACTACAACACCCACAGCTTATTGTGATTATACGAATTATACTTATTTATAAGTTTCATTCAAGGTAAGAATGGTTTAGCAAGAATATCGACACTTGATGTCGAGCAAATTAACTCATTATCAAGACCGATTAAATCTGAACATGAACGCGTGTTTAGTGATCTTAAAAATTTACTTTCCAGCATCAATAATTTTTATAATGGTGATTTAAAAAATCAGATAATTGAAAGAATACAATATCTAAATCAAGTTGCAGCAGACTTAGAATATGTAAATAAGACTATTGTTGACAGACAAAAAAAAAAAAAAAACGTGCCGGCAGATAGATTTTCAAGTTCTTATATAGTTGATGAAGATGACCTAATTCAGAGTGTAAGTCATAAGTGATTATTTAAGACAGTATTTTTAAAATATTATGTAATTACAGAAGAACAACTGTCGACATTTATAATACCTGGATTTGACTCCGAGAAGTTAAAAATATCAGTTAGTGATCTTATTGATGAACATTTTAAAAGAATATATATCTCGTGAAAAAAAATTAATCTCACCCCCAGCAATTCTTAAATATAGTAATGACCCATATGGGTCAGGTCGTCACATCTCGCCTAATATTGTTAATATAACATCCACCATCGCACTGATTTTAGTATGCGATATAATTGATAGCAGCTACTACGTTGACCTCTCTAAGTCTAATCAGGCCCAGCAGGGGTATATATTATACTCGTCCAGTTTTCAAACACCCCCAGGGTGGCTTATTGTATCTGAGCCAATAAATCAAGTCTACCTGCGTGTACATAATCCATTTTTGTCGATAATTAATTTTAAACTAATAAATCAGGATGGAAATATTACTGACTTAAGAAAGGAAACTCTATATATTAACTTATAAATGCGCTCATAGATTGGCCTGGATAAAATCTTTGGTTAAACTCCCTTGATAGTCAGGAGCAGCAGGGAGGTCAGGAATAAAATAACTCAATAATATTATAACAAACTGAGCTAACCTATACGATTTATATTACCAGTTGTTAACCGTTCGGAAATAAAATCAGTTAGGGACTTTGGCTTAGCGTTATTGACCTTTTTTCAGCCTCTGCAGAAACCTTGAATTTTGGTAAATGACTCAAGCAAAATTTTGTAAGGTTCACCCTCCCTGCTGCTACAACATTTAACAAATAGTAAAGATTTATTAAAAGCACATGATTTTATAAGAGAAGGAATTATTGCTCAAGTAATGCTTAAAACACCATAACAATATCGAAAAATATACCAGGCGGTTATAGTAAAAGACTGTTTGATAAGTTTGAAAAGTATGAGAACGAACGAGATAGAAGATTTACTTGAGAAAACAATCGGACTAGGAATTTGATTGTTTTTCATTCACCGCTAAAATAGTTGACATTTGTTGTTGATACCATCGAAAGAAGCTGGTGATAAAAACACAGAAATCAACAAAGAAATTGTTGATATATTAAAGGATCGTAGATCGAGTCGATTACTATCATCATCCGATTAAGAAATTTTACACATTGATTTAACAACCTTGATATAATGTCACCAATATCAACAACATTATTACTCGATTCATCGAAAACAATAAGAAACAGAGCATTTTTTTGTTTATTACAATCCACCAATAGAACTAAATTCAAATAAAAATCACTAAATTGTATTGATTTTTGCTACAATATGGCATTCTAAAGTAAATGTGAAAACTAACATCAACGACGACTTTATATTTAATCCTGTCGCTTGGGTAACAGTAAAAATATCTCAAGGAGAGCATAACTTAACTGATCTTAATAAAACAATTAAAGGACTCATAAAACATGGAGCCGCTGCAGACAATTTTGAGCCAAGTCCGAAATATAGTACACTACAAGCTAGAGTCACATTAAAAATAATTTGATTATCGATATTTTACCAACCACTAGTATTGCATCTTTGCTTGATTTTAATCATCAACAATACGGCAGTGTTTCAGAACAAAAAATATCGCATGATGGAGATTTAGCCGTTAACATAACATAAGTAAATAAAATTTTAGTCAACTATTCTACTGCAATTGGATCTTATTTGGCGTTGGGGAGACAACGTATAACTATTTATAAACGAGCATAACAATGCAATTAACAGAGATCTTAACAATTAAATTGTCACGTCATATACGCTCGACGACGTAGTCGCTGTGGAGCTATCGATGTAGTTGTTGTTCGATTGTTTTTTGTAAATCTATATTTTATAACAAGATGAGACGGAAAAAGTTATGGAAGAAAACTCGAAGGTGGAGGTTTTGTAAATATATTTACAATACATGCTGAGAATATACCAGGAATAGAGCGCAAAGTAGCACTTGGTGCAGGTAAATCATTTGCAACTGCGGCCGGCTCTGCAGTCGGACAAATTATCGCCGATAAAGTTAGAAGCAGCCCGCCTTCAACATCGAACATAAAACAAGCAATATTTGATATTGCACCAACAGCGTAAACTGAACGAGCTATGATAGCTACCACAAAATAATTGCTACCACCGCGTGGTGAAAAATAGTACATAAATTTGTACAGAAAACAGAAAGCAAAGTCAATTATTCCTGCTGATTTTTAGTCGACACTGAGGTAGTCGTTGCAATGTTGTGTGACTATTATAAAATAATGTCAGCTAAAATAACATAAATCTTGCTGAAGAACATAATACTGGCGACAATTTAATGGAATTCGTATATGTCGAGTATATCGACGAACCAAAAGATGAGAATTTATTTTTATTGCCGCATAAGTTAATGTATGAAGTACGTCGTCAGGTGTAAACCGCACTTGCAGTAATATTTCAGCTGGTGTAGAAATTGCGTTTGTCAATAACGGTTTGTTTAGAAGTTCTTAACACCAGTTGGACAATCAAACCGTGGAAGATATTTCGATGCTCGTCTCAGTTGGCAACATTTTTCGATATCAGTTGCTACTAAAATGATGTGGTTTTAAGATAACTTATTCGGAGCAGCTGTTTCAAGCGAATTCCGTACTGGTGCTGGAGATCCAAAGCCAGATAACAATAATGTAATCTCCAATCTAGCTCCTAATGATTCAGTCTCAATATTTAATTCAATAAGATTAGCGGTCACAATAATACGACGACAACAATGTTACAAAGGTCATGCCAAACGAAAAACTTTTTCAGCAGAATCTCGCCAATGTACAATGATGATTCCGTTAACAACATTTGGATTTTGTCGCTATCACAGCAACGTTTTTCATGGACTGAAGCATAATCTTACTTTAGATCGAATAGAACAAGACGATGGTAAAATTCACGCTTTGCTAGGATAAATTCGAAGCCATATCCTGAACGAGCAAATTAATTTAACTTTGCTGAGGATGAAACAAGAAGCGTTACACAAGATTACATGCACTTCATGGAAGCAATACAAAATTATCAAAAAGATCACAGTGGAGGCCAAACATTTGTTGAAAAATGTAGGTCGCTATACCCAATCTTTTTACTTTGATGTATCAAAACAATCTGAACGAGCTATAGGATCAACAGCTTGTATTGAAATTACTTAGATGCTTGGTGTGGCTCAATCTGAGTATCATAAAGTTTAGTCGTTAGTCGTCAGTGATAGATTCGTGACAAGGAAGAATGACTGTACAAGTTTAATCTAACAACCCTTTATATAATAAATGATAAAGAAAACCAAGTACAAATCTCGATCAATATATATAACTCCCAGTCAAATTGAAAAATTGCCATTAGCGGTTAATAAACGCCGTTCTGTTTTCTTAATGATATATCCGGCGACTTCAAATAAAACATCGATTAAAGTTATGTTAACTCAACAACAAATCGATAAACGTGATCGCAAAGCAAGCGCAGGAAAACCATTTGTGCTTTTCTGCACTGCACACGAAACAGCAATGGCAGTCGATGGCAAATTTCTTGGACTGGCACTTTCTGCAATAGCTAGCGCAATACCAAATATTTTGCCCGTGCTATTAGGACTTGGAATATCGGCTGCGTCATTGGAAGTATCAGGAATAACTAAAAACAAACCGCGGTGTCCGTAGACAATGTCTCTGGAGGCGGCATCAACCAAATCTATCGTCAGTGACTACGTCAATGTAGTTTATGTAATAATAAAGAATATAATGTTAGCTAAAAAAATTGTTAGCAACATTAAAGAAACACCTACAAATCGAAGTTGTCAAAGAGAATAAAACAAGGAGGATTTATTCCAATATCTACACTTTTAACAGGACTATCAGGCAGTCTGCTTCCAAATCTACTATGAATTGTTTACGAAATGATACTACATGGAACATGGCACCGATGAGTAATTTTGATATGCTCAAAACATTTTAAATCCCAAGCCATCAATAACAGATTTCCTGAAATATTTTTCCAAAGAGGAATCAGGTAATGTACCAGCAGGTGGTTCGTGTGTTGGAAATATACAAAACTTCAATGATGGATCAAGAATATGTTGGATTGCTATTTACGATAATAATTATTTTGATTCGTTCAACTTCCTCCGAGCGATCTTATAAAAGAATATATTTTTAAAAATTTTAAACAAATTACTGTTTAATCAACAATGAATGGAACATCGGCTTGTGGCCATTATTGTATTATGTTTATCCGATAGTTGTCCCAATGCAGAGGATTTGATTCCGACATTCTACAGTTTATTTTACTATTTGACAGACATCCAAGCGAGAAAAACGATGATAAAGCAATACATTTTGTGTGACAATTAAATATAACATTTTGCAAACCATAACGTATTGCTTAAGATGTAAAACTAAAATGATTAACAAAGACGAAAAAAAAAAAAAGAAAAAAAAACAACAAAACATAATGATGCTAAAATGCATGCGTATTGTTTTCGGTAAAAGGAAAAGGATGCTTATTTTTTCGAAGACTCCATGGTTGGATTCTGGTGTTGATAAAACTATTTTGGTCGATGATTAAAATAATAACGAGCCGAAGTTGTGGTTGTGATAAAGATCTTTGCATAAAGCAAGCTAAAACTGTTACGTATTGTCAATCATGCAGCCTCCCAGAAGTAATTGGTTTAGGATAGATACACATAAAATTGTCGGAAAGTTACCGAAACCAAAGGATGATGGACATCACCCGGCCACAAATATATCCGCTGTATAACGAACTTGACGAAAATAATAATCCATGAGTCACAATATTTGTTTTCGTGATTTAGAGCGCACTGATAATGTTCGTGCAGAGAACTCAAAATCAGATTGTGTTGAAATAATGCTAGACTAACTTAAAAATATGAAATCTACAAATCAGCGAGTGAGATTTGATAAAATTTGGCTCAAAGAATGATCAGAAGAAAATATAAGCAGGTCTTATAAGAATTATATGATGATCTAACAGCGGAGTTCCAGAAACCTATAAAAAAAATTACCGCTGCGTAAGGTTATCTCGAATGCCGTTGATGATATCTGGTCGCTAGATTAAGTTGACGTGTCAAATATTGCTCAGTGTAACTTTGGCGCTGATGGCAAAGAAGCATTTCTTTAACATTATTGGCATTTTCAGCAAATATACGTTTAGTATACATGTTTCGGATAAAACAGGGATATCGATAACCGATGAGTTAAAACAAATAATAACAAGTACAGAAAGAAAACCAAATAAATTTGACCGATCATAGAGAGGAGTGCTTTTTAATAAAAAAAAATTTGAGTAGTTTTTGGAACAAAATAACATAAATATATGGTATGGGAAATGAATGAAAAAATGGTTGTCGTCGAAAGACTTAATCATGGACTAAACGAGTTGATACATAAATATATGACAGCCGAAAACACCAACAGGTATATTGGTGATTTTCCAGACATTGTTGATAAATATAATAACACAATACATCGAAATCTGTTTAGCGTCACCGAACGATGCAAAAAATAAGATATGAGGCAAATGAATGCAGGTATCGAAGAGATAGCAACTTAAGATGATAGTGTTCGAATTTCTATGACAAATAAAGTATTTAACAAGTAATTTACTCCATACTGGAGAGATCAAGTATTTGTAGTTGATAAACTTTTACTGACAATACTGTAACATGCGCGCTAAAGGATCTAGCTGGGGAACCGGTAATTGGTAATTTTTACGAACAAGAATTACAAAACCTGAACAAGATATATTGATATATTATTGAAGAAGTTATCAGGAATAAAAGGCAATAAAAGCTTTGTCAAGTGTCTTGGGTATAGCGATAAATATAACAGTTGGATACTAACAAAATCAATATTCTCGACAACATCGAGAACGAGAAAATGTTTTAAGTTTGCTCGTACTTAAGTTTGATAGATACATCTGACCGGCCTACACAACATAAATAAATATAATTTTCTCACATTATCAATCGTGCTATTTTTGTGCATCAATCCAAAGATTTTATCAAAAATAAAGTAATATTTTATGGTCTTTGTTGGCCGTCTATTTTCACATTGAGAAAAGGATTTATAAGTTGCCAAAATATGTGTTGGTCGGGAACAGTAAAATTAAATTTAATTTTTGGTAATATGATACTTAACATTATATCGTCCAGTTGTCGGCATGCTGTATTTTTTTATCAATTACACCTACAATATCGTCTTGTTCATCGTCGTTGTTAAATAAAATATCTCTTGTATAGGACTCACATTTATCTCTGACGATTATATCGTAGACCATTATATCGTTGACGATTATATCTCGTCCGCGATCATACCGCGGTGTAAAATTGTTATCCACATAGATATCAGCAAGTAATTTCATCAAATGCATAATATAATGTTTTTATCTAATTAATCAAATATGATGTAAGATAAAGTATCATCAAAAAGTTAATATATTAAATTATAGACAACTAGAAAATATTTGCCAAGATATAGTTCTTATTCTGTTGACGTTATAGAGGGTTTCGCGATTGCAATGGAATTACTGACAGTAGCGCTTGCAATTACCTCCCTTAGCTCCATTGCACATGCCCACAACATATTTCTAGTTCATGTTAGATCAGAAGTTTTACGCTTGTTTAGCGAAACATGAAGTCAACAAAATAGTGTCAACATGGGAGAAAAAATATATTGTTGTATGAAGAGCTGTTCTAATTACTCCAGAAAGATTGATGATGAGAGGACCATTTCACTCCATAGGTTTCCTGCTGATTAGTTTTTGATCGTTTTGACAGTATTATTGATAAACACTTACAGTCTGACACTACATCTCCGTTTGTTTGTAAACCACCACCCGTACCGATTTCAAGAACAAAAACGTTTAATGTTATAAAAAGTGCACAGAACTAAGTCAATTTAATCATTGATTTATAATTTCTAACCTGACTGTGACCAGAATGGCATTAATACTGCTTACACTGCACCTTTCATGCTTAACGGACTTTCGATACTAACACGGCGCCATATTCCGTACAGTATGGGCTAGTTAATTTCCATCAGACAACACAATGCCGTAATTCATCCCATACGGCAACTGCCGAATAATTCAGTAAATTACCATAACGTTGAGTTTGGAATTATATCCCTTTGCACACATAAACATATCACTTAAACCGCTTGTTCAATCCACGTGAAAGGCAAATTTGTTGTTGTTATTCTTTTCCTTTGCTTGATTCAACATTGTAAATATTGGAAGCAGACGATATATGTATGTACAGATATAGACGCGCATACACCCCTTTGCTAAAAATGGACTTGTCTAGAAACTGGAAATGGGTCTCAAGTATGTTCATCTATTATATTGAAAACTTCCGCCAAGCATGAAACGCGCAGACGATGACGGTATTAGGGTCTTTCTACTCAGAATCAAGTTAGACAATATAAATCAATGAATGAATTGACAAAGTTCATTGTACTTTTTATCACATTAAAAATTCCCATTATTGAAATCGGTGGGGGAGTACAAACAAACATGTTGATATACTCAGACTATAATTACTGTATATCTGGGTTTACAACAAGCAACTGTTTGTGCAATTCATCCCTTTTTAGTGGACTGCCCTCTCCAGATGGGCAATGCTCTTTTGTATGATAAAGTTTCAAGAGGACCGGGTTATTTGTTTCAGCTCCATTTCCTGTGCCTTCTTCTTGGGTAGTTTCTGAAGCCATGGTGTATTCCATTTTCACTCCAACAATGTAGCTGAAATTATACCTGCCTTCTTTTTCTCTATAAAGTCGATAAGGGCAATGAAAGAAGCAATGTAATTGCATTATTCCCTGTACAAAGAATAAAGAAATTTTATTATATGTTTATATTTAAGCTGTCTCAATTTTTCAGAAATATAGCAAGTAGTGTGATAAATCACATCTGCAGTGACACTTTACGCCCATTCGTATTCCCAGGTTTTGTTTAATTGTGTGAGTGTAGGGGTTACTTCAGTGAAACGACATAAATATATAAATCTTGGTTCAACTTTAAAAACCTAAAGAGACAATATAAATAGATCTTGCTGTAATATAATTAAACGAATTTCTCATGTTAGATAATATTAATGATTGTCTACGTCTCAGTTGAAGAGCTTATGTTCAAACTTTAAATTTGCATGAAACTTACCCTGCTAGACATGTGCAATCTGCAGAGTGAACTTGTTAGGTTACTTTTGAGAGGTGTATCTAATATTGGGAGGGAAGGAATAAAGAGGCATCT
Source organism: Potamilus streckersoni (assembly GCA_016746295.1). Classification (NCBI taxonomy): domain Eukaryota; kingdom Metazoa; phylum Mollusca; class Bivalvia; order Unionida; family Unionidae; genus Potamilus; species Potamilus streckersoni. The sequence goes on along the minus strand of JAEAOA010001719.1, from coordinate 147,951 downwards.
CATATGCGTGTGAACAGTGATTGCTGACATTGTAATAGCGGACCGAGTGCACATGACTGTTCTCATAAGAGATTTAGCTTTCAGCTGCCTCACAGCATCGCAGGGAACTCTGCCATATGTTCTGATTGTATTTAAAATAGAACAATTATGCACTTTTCTTTCGGAAAATTCAGCAATATTGGTCACGTCGTCACTCTAGAGTGCCTGGCTTTGGTAACGTTTCGTCAAGAGTTGTTGTGGTGTTGTATATTTTCCTATCTCACGAGTCTCTTGTTCTCGTTGATCGCGTTCTTTAAAGTAGTTTCTGATGCGATTTTACCACGCAGCACTCCAAAGGCTCGTTCTCTCAACTCAAGTGCACGACCTGACATATTCAGGCCCTGCTCTTAAAGAAATATCCTCAGCCTTTTCACAGTGTGCCTGTTTTTATCCTCCACTGTCACATTTTCTTGATCTACATCTGCCATCTTTATTGACTGAACTATCCGGAAGTGAATTGCACCGAGACTTCCTCTTGTGCTTTCAAGGGAAGATAATAACCGTGAAATGGTTTATTATCATGCAAGGTGATTCTGATAAAATTCTGCTAACAGCAGCACAGTAATTTAAGTTAATGACAGTACATTTATCATACTAATATTTAACAAAACTAATGTTCTAATATTTGCTCACAATTGCTTAACTAAAATGAGCTGGCAAATATAATTAATCATCAAATCTAAAGATGATTAGCATTGAGTTAGCTTGAAAAAGCTGATCTTGTTATTCCCTCTGAAACATTTTTTACCATTCTATGATTAATTGTAAAATACCTTTCTGCAGCAGTTATCCAATTAAAGTTCAATTCCTCATCTGTTTCGAGATTAAATGAAACATCAGGTTTAACCGGATGTCTAAAATTAGCGTCACCGCCTCGTCCTATATTTTCTTATTGCGTGACGATATCCAAATTTTCTAAATGATTATCTGTTTTAACATGGCTGACTTGGTCTCTTACTAAACCATTAGGTATGGGTCCGTTAAACGTTTCATAAACAAGACGAAGGCTATAAAAACTAACCTCATCTGTTTTTTTCTCTCTAATAGTTACCATTAAGATACCCAATATTATGCAAATTAACTAATACTTTTTGTTTGTACACTTAGAATAATTCCTTTGTCAGAGGCTTGATAAAAATCACACACGGGATGAGGTTGAAATTCATTTTATAAATACAAATTTTCACTATTAACAATAGTAACCGCGCCGTTAACACAATACTGGTTTTCTTTCAAGGATATCATCAAAAAATAACGTGTAAATACAATCTTTCTTAAAGATTTTAATGCGTTCGGTATTATTACCTTTTACGCTGATCTTATAACCAGCTGGTGTTGATACTTGATGTGTATCACCGACCCTAACATATTTCCCACGTACTCGTATTTGGGGTGAACATAATAATACAGCTGCTTGCTCGTCGAAGTACTGTGTCATTATTCTCTTAGCAGTCTATATCTCTTATTGATTGTTTGACTAGCCCGTGTGTAGTACTGTGAGCTCTCAGTTGAAAAACCAATCAGATATGGAATGCAAATAGAATGCTGAATTTACTTTATATAGCAAACAGAACCGTATAGGAGAACCTACAATAATAGTTTATGCTTTCGCAGTAACTTACTAATAACCTTTCTATTTGTATCATCATCATAAAATTTACTGCTGCGCGGATAATCGGAAAGATCAAACAGATGTCGATTATCCCAAGTATCTTGATAGACGTCTCCAGTCTCTACTTCATAAATAAGCGAGACAGTACTGGTAATCAATAGTTTACTTGACAGCTACAGCTTACCAAATATAATAATGAAAATCGTACTTCAGCTACTTCGACAAATCGAGTACACAAATTCCAAAAACTGATAATCGTTATGTAAATCATGCAACGAAGCAGGATAATCGAGATCAACTTAAATGAAATACAAAATATCGTCTAGTATCTTTTCTGTTTCCACCAGAAATTGATCATGTGTAATCCATCGAAATCCTCCAAACAACACTGGTTCATATAATTAGATAAATTATTTGCGTATTTGTAAATAATATACGTTGATGGAAGCCTATGATTATAATCTTTCATGTACCTATTGTTTGCTTCCAAATACCTTTTTTGTTATCACTCTAATACCACCACAAATACTTTATCGATAAAGTAAACATTTGAATAATTCTAGCTTTACTTTATTAAACTTTAACAAAATATCCAAAAATAACAAAGGCTCAGAGTAATACCAATAGGGATCTAGTCCATAATTGTTATAGCTTACTCGACAAAAACTTTTGAACACGTCCGCAAGTAATAGCACATCCATTTTCAAATACAAATCATGATTATCGCCAAATGTTTTGCAATCGAATTCTTTGCAAATATTTTATGCATATTTATAAGCTTCATTATATATATATATATATATATATATATATATATATATATATATATATATATATATATATATATATATATATATATATGTGTGTGTGTGTTTTCTAGCTGTGAACACAATTTATCTTTGTCAGGCAAAGAAGTTTCATCAAATTAACTTGAATCATCAAGAAACTAGTATGGATAACAAACTTGATTTGTTCGTAAAACAATCTTGTAGGTTATCAAAATCACTAGAACCATTTACCAGCTTATCTAACAATGCTGCCATAATATGCAAATTACCTATAGTAACTGACATACTTTTCAAAATTATTTGGGATACACTTAATTTTGTCTAGTTCAAACGAGACTTTATTTCAGGATCACCAAAAGGTTCTACGATACTGTCATATCCTCGGAAATTGTGAATAACAAGAATAAAATATGGGGCCTGAAACTTTAAATCCCACTTATCGTGAGCTGCTCCACGATATTGACCAGTTATTCGAGAATGTAGATTTTTATTATAAGGCGCTGGTGATAAACGTTCTGTGTCAAAGACATATTCACAAATATGGCAGAATTTTGCTTGTTCATGACCCGTTTCCTGCTGGACGGTTAATTTTACCATTGTAACAATTAGTTTTTAGCGATTAAATATATCAACTTCGCCATTCAACTGCTTGATAAGCCAAACAGCTGGATCTTTACCATGATATGTTTCAATCAATTTGGATAAACTCAGATCAATACAACAAATTTTCTTATATGCAACTCCGCATGGACTTTGAATTTTTATTGTACTCGTAAGACAGACTCAAAACTGAACAGGATCGCATAGAAAATAAAAATATCATTGTCCTGGATACATCACCTACAGAATGGGTAAATTCTATGGTTGTCGTAGAAAAGCAATCTAGTAAACTAAGGGTATATCTCGACCCACAAGTCTTTAACAGGGTAATTTTGCGTCCCCATTACCCTATGCGCACATTAGATAATATCCTAACCGAATTAGCAGGTGCAAAATACTACACAAGATTGGATGCACAGTCAGGATATTATGCAATACAACTGTCACGTGACTCTTCATACCTCACAATTTTAAACACCTCTTACGGCTGTTACCGATGTTTGTGTCTCCCATTTGATTTGAAATCATCTCAAGATGAATTCCAAAGGCAGATCGATTAGAGTTTTGAAGGCTTAAGTGGTATCGCTTCGATTTGTGACGATATACTAGTCTTTGGACGCACACACGACGAACATGATACAAATCTGAGAAATATTCTCAAAAGTTCCCTCGAAAAAGGAATCTGGCTAAATGAGGAAAAACTGGAAATAGAAGTACAGTACTTCGGGCATATTCTGTCAGTAGAAGGTCTCAAGCCCGACCCTGCCAAAGTAGCAGCAGTCAGAGAAATGGAACCCGCTCCTAATCGCGCGAAGTTAGAAACCATTCTTGGCATGGTTAACTACTTGTCCAAATTTGCCACAAATTTGGCAAAGGTCTCCAGTTTATTAGGACAACTATTAGCAAAAGACGTAGAGTTTTCATGGGACTCTCCTCAAAAGACGAATTTCAAAAGGTCAAAGATATAATTACCATAATTCCGGGAAATTGGTTATTATCTCAATCCATACATTTCCAATTGCCTGAATATCAGCTTTGTCCTATGGATAGATTTAGCTGAACTAGGAACAGGACTGTTTACTTTCAATCTTACTAATTACAGTCATAATCATATTGTGATGGTCAAGAAAAAAAAAAAACTTGTGGCTAATATACCTTAAAAAGTTGTCGAATGAAACACAGCTCTTTCCATAAATGTGTTTTTCATGTCACATGGCATGTTATAGCACCCTGCCCCCACACAGTGATTACTTCATACTGATCTGGCCATCAATTCATAAGGAGTATCAACAACAGAATTTTCAAGATGGAGATCAGTGCAAAAATATTTGATATCAGATCAACACCATTTTTAAGGACAATCGTACAAGATTTATAAAAAAAAACCCCATATGCTGCTGACCAATCTTTTAAGCAAAATCTTGAAGATAAAGCCGTGGTGACTCATTAGGTAATAAACTAGATTCAAGAGCAAGATGACAAGTTCAAATCCTACAACTTGATGAACTTGTGTTGGCAACGTTGGCATGTCTTTGGTAATGATGCTTTAACTCCAATTGTCACAGCTCTAGATAAACTATTTGTGTTACTGTGTTGTCTAACACCAAGACAAATCATTTATGAGTAACAATAACATGCTTTCCATAATGGATATCCTATTTTCATTTTGGATCAACCATGCAATTTTAGAAGATCAGCAGTGAAAAATAACTAACTTTGCTGATATGCATACATGCCAACCCATGGAGAGGAAAAAGCATAATCCAAGTGGACAAAAGGTGCAGTCTGAGCAGAAAAAGTGCAACCCACATGTAACATAATTAAATTTGATGTGCATATGTACAAAACATATGCATATTTTCCACAATTTTGGCATCAGGAAGAATAAGTTTGAGCAAAGGACCAATGTTGTATTCTACCACTAGTTGTAGTCAGTGTTCTATTAAGAACTCCGTAAATAACACCCTTGCATTATAAAATTTGTTTGAACAATTTAGTTCTGCTGTAAAAAAAGAAGTTACCTTAGTATTGGAGTTAGCAAAACAAGCTAATTCAAGGTGTTATCGTTTTACACTAAGACCAGTATTAAAATCATTTCCACACAGCCTGCAATGGACGTGAAGCTACCCTAGAATGGCACTGTATTGCGTTATTTATGTATTCATCTTCAAGACATTTTTTTCGGGTTTTTTTTTTTAATCCATCCGTGAAATCATTTGAAACATTTTTGTCGTAACATACGCATGGACTAGAATAAATAGGACTTTTACAGCCAATTCCTACAGAATGGTTCCGTATCTCACATTATTTTTTAAACAAGGAAAATGTGAGCAAAGATTAAAAATTATAAAACCTGTCTGTTCTGTCCTAAGCCAGACACTGCTATAAATAGAAACCGGGGTCAACAGTTTAAAAGTACAAACCAGCATGTTTCTTGGAAATAGGGCAGCTGCTATAAACAGAACCTAATACTTAGGAAAGTCACTGCTAGTCTACAGACAGTGTACTTTTATGCTAGTTACACAGAATCCATCTTGTCTAGAATACGTTCTGTGCGATTAGTGGGATGTTAATAAAAAAGAGAAAACAAATTATCAATTTTTGGGGGATGGGGATATACTGAAAAAGTGTAATCCAAATACATTTATGCATAAGGCGTAATTTAGTGAAAAAAGCGTAATGATTACGCCGAAAGCGTAATGATTGGCATGTATGGATATGACCACCTGTTACGGAGGATAGTGAAAAAGAGATTTTCAAGTTGACCACCACAAATGCAATAATGTGAGTGACCATTTACTGATTACTAATTAGACATTGGAACTAATGTGTGTGCAAAGTTTCTTAGCAACATCCTCTGTAGTTAGGAGTAGTGACAATTTGTTCTAATGAAGAGCCAGTGGATGACGGACCATGACATAATCTATGAACTGCGGAGCTAACAAAATGGGATGGCAGTTACATTTCCATAAGACACAATGCTCAAACATGAATGCATAGTAAAATATTTCATGCATTTCTTTATCTTACAATTAAGCAATATCTCCATCAATTCTAGCACAATGAATGGATTGGTCTTTAAAACTTAAATTCTAAATATTTTTCTTACCCCAATTATGGATCCATGTGACAAATCATTTAACAGTATGCTCATTTGTTTCCAGACAAGTCTGAGTTTGAGAAGTAAAATTTCTGTGAGAAACACACAAGGACAAATTTCTGTCAAGAATTTCCAAGGAAGTATTTTTAAACTTTATACACTATACTTTTGCCTGACTGTAAACAATCACCACAAGTTGTCTCCCCTTAACATTGGCTCGCAAAAATAAAGTTCATAAATAATATCTTTTATAAGTAAAATCCATGTTTAAACTAGATATTTATATTAATCAGATAATTAATAATAATTAAATAGATACATATATAGTAGTCAGATTTGTCGTTTAAATCCATTTCATTTCCACGCAACAACTCGCAACAACTCGACACAAGCAAACTAATGGATTAAGACAATAAATGATCAAGATTTTGGCAATTCATGAACTATAAAAAATGGTAGCTATCAAACAAATAAGAATTCCATGAGTTATAATTTTCTAAATGGACCAACTCTAAAAGCCTATTGAGTAAAAAATAACATACAGACTTTCAAAGATTTAATACTTGTTTAAATTGTTTACAGTCCAATATTTAAAAATTACAAGACAAAGAATAGCAATATAAATACATGTGTACTTTTTTGTAGTGCAGATTTAGTGTCACTTCATTTGTACTATGATTGTTGTGAAAAAAAACTCCAATTTTCAAAAATCTTTCTTTCTTTAGGTAAATAACAAATTTTATTAAACATGTTTGAATGTATTAGGGCTGTTTCAGTCAAATATACTTGGCTTGACCCAGGCTTCCAATATGGTGGTGCCCTAGTTTTGCATAAGGTTTGATTTTTAAAGAAAATATTTTCCTCATTGGTTATAGTGGCTTTTTAAAAAGACCTTGTATATCTTGAGTCTTGTTAAAATAATGTCTAATTCCTTTAATGATTGATTGGTGTAGTATGGGTTTTAGCATGGACTTATTTCAGATGTGAACCTTTCAAAACACTGCTAGCTCTTCTTGGTCATTTTCCCTTCCTGGACTTCATAGCTAAATTGTTAAAAAAAATTAGCTTTTTTCACATTTTACACATATTGTAATTAATTCATTGCACCAATTGTTTACTAGTCTGGCAAGATTCCTTTTTCCTATTTTAATAACTGCTAAAAAATTGTTCACTTTGGACAATGTCAAGCTGATATTTTTAGCACATGGAAGCACATTTTGGTTAGCTGTATGCTTATGTCTTTTCCATTGTATAAGTTGCTGGCAGTGTCTTTTGTATCCTGTTTAAGAAGTGCCCTCCCTTTGTAACATGTTTAAGAAGTGCCTCCCTTAATACCATGTATGTTTAAATGAAACAACCCTTAGAGTGTAAGTTCAACATGTCAATATGTTAATAACAAGACACATTTAAGAATTACTAAATGAAAATTATGGCATGAAAATTCATTTGTGACCAGACATTGTTACAGGTAAGGTGTTGTAACAATAATTGATTTTCTATTTCTAATGAAGTCTGTACACTGAACATATTCAATATACAAATAATAAATTTATCAGTGATTCAAGATCTTTGGGACATTTGTGGGAAATCTGCCGTTCACTTTCTACTTAAGTTAACATGAAAAATATACATGCATTTATTTATGATCAAAATAAACTGATATGTTCCAACTACCACCAACACCAAATAAATAAAAACTAAATCAATACATTAAAGATTCAAGTCATTGATTTAACAGAAATGTTTAACTTTAAGCAAGGAAACCACAACAGGTAGATATGGTAACTTGAAATGTTTCATTTTTGAGAAAACCTACACAGACACTAAGCAACCTTTTTATCTTTCTGCAATTCAATGGAGCATTCTGCAAACACAAGATTATAGTCTCTATCAGCGAGGAGTTTATCATTATGTTTTGAATGCATCAGGCAGCATAGTGACCCAGACTAGTTCATAATACATTTCATTATAATGTTCTATTTGAGAGGGCTGGCAGTGATCAGTTTCTCTATTCAAGTGACACCTGATAGTTGTCTAGTACTCTATTCAAGTGACACCTGGCAGTTGTCTAGCACTCTATTCAAGTGACACCTGGCAGTTGTCTAGCACTCTATTCAAGTGACACCTGGCAGTTGTCTAGTACTCTATTCAAGTGACACCTAGCAGTTGTCTAGTACTCTATTCAAGTGACACCTGGCAGTTGTCTAGTACTCTATTCAAGTGATGCCTAGCAGTTGTCTAGTACTCTATACAAGTGATGCCTGGCAGTTGTCTAGCACTCTATTCAAGTGATGCATAGCAGTTGTCTAGTACTCTATTCAAGTGATGGCTCAAAGTGATCAAGTACTATCATTCAAACTTGCACAGAATATCTGAACTTAACTGATATCATAGTTACAAACCATCATACAGCTGTGTTTACAGAAGGTGAAAAATCTTAACAATTTGTTAAGTTAAAAAGTGAACTGATTTGCACAATTTGCGACCAATAAAAATTTACTCATGAACTTGTAGTTAAATTACAATCATTAGCAATGGGTCTACAATAGGTTTTATTTTATCACACTCCATATCTAATCTACATGTTGGTTGATGTTGCTGCTCTAGCATTGTTGCTCTATCACACCTGTGTTAAGTACCAACATGTACTTTAGTTGATACTGACATTATTCAATCATTGCTCCATGACACCTGTGTTAAGTACCAACTATACAATCATTGCTCTATCACACCTCTGAAAGAATTCAACATACATGATTTAATATTTTCAACTAAGAAGACCATTACTAAATATATACCTAAACATCTTTTCTTTTCTTTTTTGCAACCATTACTATTATAATATATATATATATATATATATATATATATATATATATATATATATATATATATATATATATATATATATATATATATATATATATATATATATATATAATTCCTTTATTTATTATATAAAACATTATATATAATATATTATATAAAACATTATTAATAATAAATTATTAAAATAATATTATTACATAATAGCATGAATGTGATAATGCATATAATAATAATGTGTGTAATATTAAATAAGGTCTTATACATTTTACAAAAGCTTGGAGTCCCGTAATTATACGACTTGAAAGATAATTGCGTATTTCATGCCAAGACCTTTCCAACAAGCCATTTTAATCGTACCATAAATATGTATTTAAACATAATACATATTCTAAACACTTTCAAACACAGACACATATGTAAATTTAAAAACTCCATTCATCCACATATAAAACGGTAAAATCCACCAAGATATAATATATTCAATAACACTAAATTCTAAGTATAGAACCTGTACAGAATTTGAGAAAAGCTTGAAATGATAAAAAAATGTTCATGGTTAGCATTCCAAGCTGAGAATTAAAATATTAGCTAGCAACAATGAGTTCACTAGTGAGAATGAAAATCTTAGTTTGCTACACTGAGTTCACTAGTGAAAACTCAACTTTTCATTACTGTGTCATGCTTCAACTTTAAAATTACATCAACACTTTCTAATTACTGTATATATGCATTTCACACCAAAAGAATCTAATACATAAAATGTAACTCATAGCACAACCCCTTGTGTTAATCAAACACATCCAACATTAGGGTGCCGTCTTTACAAGGTGACTATGCTGAATTAGAGCAAAGAAGTAACAAGTTAGATACAAGACTATACTAAATTAGAAAATAAAAGTGACTAGTTTGATACATGACCTGTACCATCGACCGCAGCTTATGGTACAGAGCTGGAAATTTGCAGGCATAGAAACAAATACCAAACATTTGGCAGAAAAAATTAACTACCATTATGCATGTGTGGCTGTGGTTTAATTAATATCAAAGAGCTTCAATCAAAAATGGGTGAAGTGACTCTTTCATCAAGACAAAAACGAGATCACCTGCATGTGTGGTATTGTTGTGAAACAAGAATCTGACTCCGATGTTAAAAGGGCAGAAAGAATAGTCTTTATTTCATAATGATCCATTCTAAAGGATTTAGGAAAACACAGCAAATGAAAAACTTTATCCAAAAAATTAATAAAGTTTCTGTGACTATGACTAATGACAAGGTTTAGGTGTGTATGTCATTGAATGAGCTGCCTTAGATTCATTAGAATTATCGAGGGATCTTGGAAATACACAAACAAAAAACTTTAACCAAATTGTTCACACCACCACTACACCCAATGGTACTGCAGCTATCAGAAAAGTCTCTGCAAAGACTCCCACTAAAGCCATCTCTATAAAAAGAAGCCTTTCAAATATGATAGTTTGAGTTAGGGAGAAATAAAGTGTAAATATAATTTTCTTTTGCAAATAGTTATTTATTGAACTGAAATATCAGTAAAACTAGTTGCTACTCTGAACAACAAAATCATGATCAATAATAGAATGCTGTAAAAATGTTCTGAAAGAAAAGACTAGAGTGCGGAGAATTCCAATGGCCTGATTTAGATTCTGATGCTATAAATTCATAATGGATTCTGAAGTACTTTTCCAACACTTGCCAAAGACTGAAATAATCTAAGAATACATACCATAGCAAAAATTTTAAAATGTTATTTTTTTAAAAAAGTTTTTTTTAATAAATATTAAGAACTTCACTTCTTTATTTCACTGTATATTTGTTTGTTTATTCATTCTTGTTATTCTGTGGTTGGTAACAAGTAGTAAAAACAACACCCAAGTTTTAATGTGATTCCATTTTTAAGGCATTTTTTTATTGTTACAAAACATGAACTTAAACCATGTTATTTTGTTTATCAATGCATAAATACAAACTTTCTCCATGTTATTTTTTTTATACATACATGTTTCTCCATGTTTTATTTATCATTGCATAAATACATTCTTTCTCTTTGTTTTGTTTATTATTGCATAAATACAAACACAAGCAAAAGAAAAAGCATAATCATTGTACCACTAGAGCAAAGAGAAATAACATTTTGTGCATCGATTGATCAACTCAATTTTATCCCATTCGAAATGTTAATTCTTTCATTGATTTGAAATTCTGAATTTAAAACCTGATATGAACATATTTCTCTTTGAATATTAAGATTTTTTTTATTTCCACTGAAAATATGAAGTGCAAATACTTTTCAAGGATACCATGTTTCATAGGGAGGGGTTCATCACTGAATCACTGACAGAAATGGATATCTCTTACTTGCATTACAAAGATCGCCTCTGGACAAAAGAAAGGATTTTAGAAGAGATAGAATTAAAAACCCTTTATCAGTTTAGTGAGGTCTGGCATCATGTGGAGTCAAGGTAGTGTTTTGAGGTTAGGCAATATATAAAATTAAGGCCCTTCATGAAGGCATTGAAGCCAGGCAATAAATAAAGTTAAGACCCTTAATCAGTTTAGTGAGGTCTGGCATCATGTGGAGTCAAAGCCCTTTTAATGGCTGGTCATCAAAAAGAACCATTGCTTGTGGCTGCTAAAATTTTCATTGGTACCTGAAGCACAGGACCAAATTAAAATTTAAGTCCATTATTAAAGCTGCAGTCCTACCTGCAAATGAAACTGTACATAGCCCACTCTAAGCTAAATAATGGTTGGCAAAAAACAAGCTTAAGGCATGTGTGCCATGTCACTTTGCCTCAAAAAGTGAACAAAACCTAATTTGAAAAATGAAACATCATCTACTACAGTTCATCTTTATAATCTGAGGAAAGCAAGTCTCACTGGCAATAAATCCACACCACAGAGTGATTTTACACAGTACCAATACACATAATGTACACATCATATCAGACAACACAAATGTGTTTATAAAATATACAGTGCTTAAACAAACTACCAGCCCCTATTTTAAACGGTATTTGGCTTCAGTCAATTCTGGTGCAAGTGAATCATTTTACACAGTATAGAGACACAAAGTGTACATGTATCAGTCTTTACTAAATGTACATGTCATATCAGTCTTTACTAAATGTACATGTCATATCAGTCTGACTAAATGTACATGTCACATTAGTCTGACTATATGTACATATCACATCAGTCTGACTAAATGTACATGTCACATCAGTCTGACTAAATGTACATGTCACATCAGTCTGACTAAATGTATATATCATATCAGGCTTACATGGCTCTTGAGAGGGACTGCAGCTTTAATTTTAGATACATGAATGAAATGAAATGCTTGATATAGAATAATCTCAAACTTGCCTTAAAGATCCCCTGTATTAAGTAACCACCTGTCTTAAATAACCATCTTTATAAGGCCACACAATTCGTTTTTCGAAACTGACCTTTATTAACCAATCACACATCTTAGTGCAATACTTTTGCTAGGTTCAATAATATACAACATAGAAATAAACCTTTATTAAGCAATATCCTGCCTTAAACAACCATCTTTAGAATGTGCCACAAACACATTACGTAGAAATGCACCTGTATTAAGCAACTACCCATATTAAAGAGGCACCTTTTGGAACTTCCTAGAGGTTGCTGCTTAACACAGGTCTATACATGCAACAGAGTTTATGTCTACTCATACTGGCCTATCAAAAACATCATGTACACGCCGACTAAAATAGCCAGTATTTCTTTCACAGACTGTCCCATCTTTGTCTCCTCCAGAAGCTCTGGAATAACAGAGACAGTTGCAATGTAGATGAATCCCCCAGCAGTGAAGGGTAAAATCCAGGCGGTTGCCATTTCTCCGATTCCCTCAGCGACTAGGCTGGAAAGCGTTCCCAACATGGCACCAATTGCAGTTGAGAACTGAAGCATCATGGCCTGTTTGAGATAGAAATGCAACGATTTGTTACTTATATGTTGGGATACATTTATGACTAGAATTAAATATTTTTTCTATTGGGATAAAACTAAACATACTGTCTATTGACTAATAGTTCTCAACTTAATTCTGAAACTTGCAGTCCTGGACATCTTCATTGGAATAAGTTCCAGTCCCATTCATGAGAACTGAAAAAAATTTCTTCAACATCGAGAAAACAGCCCGTATGTGCGTGTGTGTGTGTGTGTGTGTGTGTGTGTCAGGGTTAGGAAACTTAGCTGTTTAATGACTAAATCCTCATTTTACATTCACGTTGAAAATAACTTTTAATAACACACTTTTTCTGATGAAGTTGTTAATTATTCTGTTTAAATAACATTCATTTTCAAAATGTCCAACATGTGAAATATTGTTCCAACTGGTTTCAACAACCATTATGTTTACACAAAAACATGTATTACATCACTGCTTTTTGTTTTTTTTGATGAGTCTGGTTCCCAGAGTGGTATGGCATTGTATCCTGCCAAATTGTGAGTGAAAAGAGCAGGGAACTAGACTAACTGTTGATACACCACCAAACAAGATTCCTTTTGTTAAAATAGCAAGCAAAATTTTCAAGAGACAATCGTCTACGTTAAATCTCAAATTTTTTGTTGTTCAGTTAGTACAGTACTAATATCATGATTTCATTGGAACTATTTATGAAACTTTTTATCATTCTTGAAGATATCTCAAAGTGCCAGTTCAAGAATTCTCACAAGCCCATAGTGGTCTGTAAACCAAATCTTTATTTTACGAAGTATAGTATTCTTTTTGCTTGGTTGCAGTGCTATCTTTGATCACAGCTACCAATAAGTCAGTTAATTTAAGGCAGTTTATGTTATATATGAATAGGAGAGCTAGATTTTAAGTTTAGGCTTTTCATGCCTTTTAACTTTTATTTTACCTCCATTATTTGATTCAAAAGAGATAATTAACGTGATAATAGAAAGGAGGCCAGCTTTAAATTCAAGCAACACATACTTCTGCAAGTCAGTTATCAAAATACAGTAGGCACCGAAATAGGTTCTTTGAGAAATGCTCGCAGACATAATTGTTACGGTAGACTGACACATTTTATATTTAATTACAAAAAATTGCATTTATGATGATTACATTTAAAAGGAACTAGATGATAGAACTAAAACCCAAAATGGAATTGATAAAAAATTTTTATTTAATTTGTATTCATTTATTAAAGAAAAATATCCTGGAATCCTCTTGGTGTACATCCAATACAAAAGTCTGTGTAAATTGAGAAACTTGTACATAATAAATTATATGTCTTATGTTTCTTGTTGATCTTCACATCAGTGTGGATGGTATATAAATAGTATAAGAAAGGCCTATTTATGATGTTATCTGTTTTAGAAAATAATCAGCCAATGCATACATGATTTCCATATGTAACTACAGCCAAAAAGATAGTACTGATAACACTCCATTACTTCTTGAATGAGTTTGTTTGCACAGCACAAACACAAGCAGTCTGCCAATAAATAACTGGATTAGAGGGATAACTTAAAAATACTTAATGGGGCCACAAGTGGCCGAGTAGTCTAAAGCGCTGTGCGTTAGGGATCACTGCCATCTCACCTCTGTCTGTGGGTTCAAGTCTAGGATTCGGCGAATGTGGATATGTGAGAAAGATTGCTAGTAGCTTCTCGTGGGTTGGTGGTTCTTTCTGGTGATTTCCCAGTTTCCTCCTCCACCATTAATACTGGCAGCCATGAATAGCCTATCGTGTGCTGAAAAATGGCGTTAAGCCCCAAAACAACAACAATAAAAATACTTAACAGTTACCTGAGCAACACTGACATCAACAGAGAGCACACATCGACATGGCAGTCAAGTGATAAGCTCTATTCTCAATGACAGCAAGAAGTTTCATATTGATTTTAATGCTCACAATTTTGCAGTTGATGAAAAATCTGTGAGTTTTGCTAGATCCACTGATAAACATCAATAGTGTGGGAAGGGTCACAGAGATCATGGAAATGCTTAATTACGTGTAGTTGGAGGCAAATTTTTTATTTAGGACACAGAAAATCACCCACACAGGTGTCCTCAGTACACGTTTTTGTTGCAAAGGTGGCGCTCACATGTTATTATGTACTTTTGAGAGAGTGATGTAAGGTGAAGTTGTTTGCATTTTAAACATGCACAGTGAAGAGAATGTTGGCATACCTATATACTACTTTCATGTAATGTGGATGAAATTTCTTTGGATATTGTACTTTTGGAAATTTTAAATGATCTTAGGATACTGCTAACTAAAATGACTGCTCCCTTTGTGCTCCAAAAATCAACCTAAATTTGTCTAAAGTACACTATTCTTGGCAGCTATTAAAATATGGAAAATGAATTTTGCCAAACTAAGTACCAGCTTTTAAAAGTGCAATGACTGAATTACCAAATACATAAAATGTGAAAAAAAGTTATAGGCTCTATTTTTACAATTACCTCTGAAGTTTGAGAAGTGAAAATGAGCAAGTAGAGCAACACTTTTTTGAAAGATGCACATTGGAGTAAGGCCAAGCTGTATACTCTCTAACCCATATTACACCCATCAATCATACATCAAAATAAAGGGAATTAAAGGTTCTTTGAACAACACCTAATATATAGAAAGTCTCTTTTAAATAACCAGTATAACTAGTGAGGAAACCCTATACTAAATTCGAAACTGTAGAGAGCCACCAAAGAGGAAAGTTTTGTGGCAAAAGAAATATGTTCTAATCACTATGAAAACTGAAGCAATTCTTTTATTTTGGTTTGCTTCAGAGGTTATCAGTTTTCATTTAAGTTGCAGCAAAACTATTTTTTTCTGTCTTTTTTTGGTCTTTTTTTGATTGTTGTCATGTGGTCAGCTGTAGTCATTTCAGAGGTGGTCAATTGTTGCTATTCAGTTGAATGGCTATTTTGATTATATTATAGCATACAGTATCAAGGCCAGATATCTGCATAAGTGGATTATTATATAACTGTTAGGGTGGTTGGTCAATATGAGATAAGGATTTATTTATGCAACAATTGATTCCAGGGCATTTTTATATCCAAGTTTGTGGCTTCCTATCATGATACTTTTGAATTTCTCCAAACTCAGGACTGTATACATATATACTGTTTTTATCAGCCAAAAATGTTTTTGCCAAAAATATCGTCAGATGGTATATTTTGTCGCCAATATGTAAAACAAAATCACAATTTGCGATTTGTGAAGCCCAGAGCGATCACTCTTATTTAATTTCTGGTTGTTGCCATATAAATATTGCTTGCCAACTCAAGAAATTTGGACCAAATGCCGTTTGCAAATTTAGACAAGTATTTTGGAGTTGAACAGAAAAATGACGAAGGTTTCAATGCAATTCAGAACTATGCTAATGTTGCTAGAACTGATAGTTTGGATGCAACAGTAGCCAAGTGTAAGAAAGTATGTGATGCCTGGCTTAGCAGGGACTGCAACTTTTGCTGATGGGACTCTTATTACTACCAAATTAGGAGTCCTGGACTCCTAGTTTTACAATCTTAGTGAGACCTCTGGGTCAGAGGAAGCTCAGACTAGGGAAGCATGACCACGACAGACATTTCATTTGTTTTACAGGTAATGGTTCTTGATTAGTATGATTCATTGACAACATTATAACAAATTCAATATCGGACAGTACTGGATGCCAATATGGCAGTTGATGAATGGCACATTTGTAAAAAAAAGTACTCTCAGATTGTATCCAAGTACAGTTTTCCAGCCCTAAGGAGAATGCCTGTACACAATCATGCTTCTACCCTAAGGAGAATGACTGCATACAATCATGCTTCCAGCCCTAAGGAGAATGCCCGCATACAATCATGCTTCCAGCCCTAAGGAGAATGCCTGCATACAATCATGCTTCCAGCCCTAAGGAGAATGACTGCATACAATCATGCTTCCAGCCCTAAGGAGAATGCCCGCATACAATCATGCTTCCAGCCCTAAGGAGAATGACTGCATACAATCATGCTTCCAGCCCTAAGGAGAATGACTGCATACAATCATGCTTCCAGCCCTAAGGAGAATGCCTGCATACAATCATGCTTCCAGCCCTAAGGAGAATGACTGCATACAATCATGCTTCCAGCCCTAAGGAGAATGCCCACATACAATCATGCTTCCAGCCCTAAAGAGAATGCCTGCATACAATCATGCTTCCAACCCTATGGAGAATGCCTGTATAAAATCATGCTTCCAGCCCTAAGGAGAATACCTGCATACAATCATGCTTCCAACCCTATGGAGAATGCCTGCATACAATCATGCTTCCAGCCCTAAGGATAATGCCTGTATAAAATCATGCTTCCAGCCCTAAGGAGAATGCCTGCATACAATCATGCTTCCAGCCATAAGGAGAATGCCTGCATACAAACGTGCTTCCAACACTAAGAAGAATGCCTGCATACAATCATGCTTCCAGCCCTAAGGAGAATGCCTGCGTACAATCATGCTTCCAACCCTAAGGAGAATGCCTGCATACAATAATGTTTCCAGCTCTATGGAGAATGCCTGCATACCATTATGCTTTCAGACCTAAGGAGAATGCCTGCATACAATCATGCTTCCAGCTCTAAGGAGAATGCCTGCATACAATCATGCTTCCAGCCCTATGGAGAATGCCTGCATGCAATCATGCTTCCAGCCCAAAGGAGAATGCCTGCATACAATAATGCTTCCAGCACTAAGGAGAATGCCTGCATACAATCATTTCTTCCAGCCCTAAGCAGAATGCCTGCTTCAAACCTATTATTATTATTAATAATAGGACTTTATTTAAAGAGGGCAACTCAATTAGCTAAGAACTAATCGACCTTAAAGGAATTTACTTTTTTTTGCTGCATCTCTGAAGCCACTGTATATACTGAGTTTGGAAAAAGGAAATAGAGTGGGCATTTCTAATCTCAACTGGAATACTATTCTAGAGCAAAGTTCTAAAGATTGGAAACTTTTTAAAACTAATTCCTTATTTGGTTTGGGAATTTTGTAATGTTTGGTAGACATTGATCGCAGGTGGGGAGTATTTCCAGGTAGCCTATATTTGAATAGTGATTGTAAATATTCAGGAGCACTATTATTGACTATCCTGTACATTAAACATATTTGGTCTTTAATAGGCAGAATGTTTAACTTACCAGCTAAATTTTCCTTGCTTTCTTTCTGGTTTGATATTAACTCAAAAGCTCTTTTTTGGAGATGTGCCAGCTTTGCTAAGATTTATCATTTGAATTACCCCATACTGTATTAGTCTAAATAGGGTTGTATGTAACTGTTATAAAATAGTTTTCTGTGCTTTTCCAGGAAAAAGTGTCTTATCCTACTGAGAAGCCATAAACTTGAATTGACTTTTTTACTGATATGTTTGATATGTTCAGTCCATGATAGGTTATTATCTACCAAAACACCAAGTAGACTATCATGACAGACCATTTGCAACCTTTTATCCTTCCATGTCAGACATAGTTCATCACTATCAAGTTTTGTTCTTTTGTTCCATGCTGAGATCAGTAATATTTTAGTTTTACCAGTATTAACCACAATGCCATTGCATGTGCACCAGTTGTCCAGTTTGTTTAGGGCATTCTGTAAAGAAATTTCAAGTTCTTGCTTTGTGTTTTGGATGTCTGACAATGTTGTGTCATCTGCATAGAGATCTGTAGGTGATACGGTGTCCTTTAGTACAAGTGGTAGGTCATTAATAAATAAAATAAATAGTAATGGACCCAGAATTGAGCCTTGTGGTACTTCACATCTAATTGTTCCAAGTTCAGACAGAACATTATTTATATAAACATGTTGTGTTCTCTCACTTAAGTATGAAGTAAACCATCTAACTGTGCTTTCATCACATTGGTAGATTTTCAGTTTCTTCAAAAGGATTTTATGATCCACAATGTCAAAAGCTTTCCTGAAATCTACAAATACAGAACCTACTATTCTACCTTGATCAAGTGCTTGAAGCCATTTATCAGTTAGGGAGATCAAGGCAGTCTCACATGAATATTTCTGTCTAAAGCCTGATTGATTTGGGCATAACAAAGTGTTTGGTTAAATATGATATGAATAAATCATGGACATGCTTTTCAATCAATTCTGACCTATGGAGAATGCCTGCAGCCAATCATACTTCAAATGTACTAAATCTGCTTAAGTTAATACAGCTTGTTCTGTCTTTCCTCTCCAGTTACATGTGAATGTGGACTTGATACACAGAATGCAGTGAAATGCAGCAGATTATCCAAGGCAGATTAATAAAAGGAGAATTGATTTTGACTTTTTACCTGGTCTTATAATATGGAGAAAGACCAGATTGTTTTAGAAATTAAAATGATATGATCTAGTTTTACATGTAAAGATATGTAAAGATCTGCATGCTACAAAAAGTACACATGTACTTTAAGCTTTTGTTTAATACTAAATTCAAGATTTTTTGCAACAGCTCTCTTGTCCCACTGTGTTATTTAAATGAGGGACATAGTGATGCTTGCCTACAGAATGCAATGTAAATGAGAGACATAGTGATGCTTGCCTAGAGAATGCAATATTAAAGACACTCATTTCATCTGTAAGCAACACAACATACATTTACTTTTGTTCTTTAATAAACTTGAATGAATTTCTACTCTGCAGGTTTAGAATCAAACTTCTTAAGTTCTGGACCATATCAATATTTTCTTCATACACATCTTCTAATTTCTGTCTGCCAGTCCTGTGAGAATCATGCTCACTGTTTGACATCAAGATAGTAATATGTAATGTTACCATCAGAAATATGAAATATGAAAATTAACGTATCAGTACACAGCACCAAAAATCTTCTGACTTTATTATGATTTATTCAAATGTTATGATTAACATAGGAGTTCATATTTTTCTGACAAACAAAGAGTCCTAAATTATTGGCGCTATGTTTCTAAGTATGATATATGATAAAGTACAATTGTTCTAAACATCTGGATACCAAGCACATGCTGGTGCAGCCTAACAAGCTTAGATGATTGTTGTAAAAGTTGCTGTCAAGATCATTCCTGACACTATCAGAGACACTTCAATTCTACTTCCAGCACATGTGACTAATTGCTGTGTGAAGCAATAAAATTCAAGCACAGATTTTTCTACATCACAGATGTTAATGCAAGCTTTTATTTGGATTTGTTCAAAATATATTAATAACCACATAGTGACCAGCATGGTTTGGATTTTGCTTCTTTCTATTTGTAGATGACCACAAGTTATAACCCATGCAAAAGTTGAAGGCTTTCACTCAAACCAAGCCATTATATTAAACATTTTGAAGTGGTCTTTTTAAGCACCAAAATTATTTACTTTATAAGCAAACATTTAATCAAGTTGCAAATTGTGTGTGGATTAAGTTGGCATCTGAGAAAGTGATGACAGTGGACTGAGATTAATTAGTCAAAGTTTCCTCTGACCCTTTCCACCCATCTTTGATATTTTGACATTTATATTCTGGCATGGCTATCCAAAAGCTGTAATTCATCAAATGGAATAGTCCGATTCACGAAGAACAGAACAGTGCTCAGCTTTTATTGGTTAAATGCAGGTCAGAAATGCATTGATTTCATTATCTTTCTCCAAAGCATTATCTGAAACATAGTTATCTTCACTTAATGATGAATTGATGACATTGGCTGTTTAGTATGTTTTCACTGATAAAATTAGGTCTTGTCAGCACTTTTTATACCTAGCAAGTGTTAAGTAATGGTACTTTATTCAACACTAGTAAGTGTTAAGTACTAGGACTTGTGTGACCCTAATGAAGTGTTAAGTACTGGGACTAGTGTGACCCTAGTAAGTGTTAAGAACTGGGACTAGTGTGACCCTAGTAAGTGTTAAGTACTGGGACTTGTGCAACCCTAGTGAGTGTAAAATACTGGTACTTGTGCAAGCTTAGTGAGTGTAAAGTACTGCTACTTGTGCAACACTAATGTGTATAAAGTACTGGCACTTGTGCAACCCTAGTGAGTGTAAAATACTGGTACTTGTGCAATCCTAGTGTACTGGTACTTGTGCAACCCTAGTGAGTGTAAAATACTGGTACTTGTGCAATCCTAGTGTACTGGTACTTGTGCAACCCTAGTGAGTGTAAAATACTGGTACTTGTGCAATCCTAGTGTACTGGTACTTGTGCAACCCTAGTGAGTGTAAAATACTGGTACTTGTGCAATCCTAGTGTACTGGTACTTGTGCAACCCTAGTGAGTGTAAAATACTGGTACATGTGCAACCCTAGTGAGTGTAATATATTGGTACTTTTACAACCATAGAGAGTATGAAGTACTGATACTTGTGCAACCCTAGTGAGTGTAAAATACTGGTACTTGTGCAACCCTAGTGTAATGGCACTTGTGCAACCCTAGTGAGTGTAAAATACTGGTACTTGTGCAACCTTAGTGAGTGTAAAATACTGGTACTTGTGCAACCCTAGTGTACTGTCACTTGTGCAACCATAGTGAATGTAAAATACTGGTACTTGTCCAACCTTAGTGAGTGTAAAATACTGGTACTTGTGCAACCCTAGTATACTGTCACTAGTGCAACCTCAGTGAGTTTAAAGTACTGGCACAAGTGCAACCTAGTGAGTGTAAAATTCTGGTACTTGTGCAACCTCAGTGAGTGTAAAATACTGGTACTTGTGCAACCTCAGTGAGTTCAAAGTACTGGCACTTGTGCAACCTTAGTAAGTGTAAAAAACTGGTACTTGTGCAACCTAGTGAGTGTAAAATATTGGTACTTGTGCAACCTTAGTGAGTGTAAAGTACTGGTACTTGTGCAACCTCAGTGAGTTTAAAGTTACAGCACTTGTGCAACCTTAGTGAGTGTAAAGTACTGGCACTTGTGCAACCATAGTGAGTGTAAAATACTGGTACTTGTGCAACCTCAGTTAGTGTAAAGTACTGGTACTTGTGTAACCTCAGTGAGTTTAAAGTACTGGAACTTGTGCAACCTTAGTAAGTATAAAGTACTGGTACTTGTGCAACCATAGTGAGTGTAAAATACTGGTACTTGTGCAACCTCAGTGAGTGTAAAGTACTGCTACTTGTGCAACCTCAGTGTGTTTAAAGTACTGGCACTTGTGCAACCTTAGTATGTATAAAGTACTGGTACTTGTGCAACCATAGTGAGTGTAAAATACTGGTACTTATGCAACCCTAGTAAAGTACTGGAACTTGTGCAACCTCAGTGTGTTTAAAGTACTGGCACTTGTGCAACCTTAGTGAGTGTAAAGTACTGGCACTAGTGCAACCATAGTGAGTGTAAAATACTGGTACTTATGCAACCATAGTGAGTGTAAAATACTGGTACTTATGCAACCTCAGTGAGTGTAAAATACTGGTACTTATGCAACCCTAGTAAAGTACTGGTACTTGTGCAACCATAGTGAGTGTAAAATACTGGTACTTATGCAACCTCAGTGAGTGTAAAATACTG
Organism: Potamilus streckersoni; assembly: GCA_016746295.1. Lineage (NCBI taxonomy): Eukaryota > Metazoa > Mollusca > Bivalvia > Unionida > Unionidae > Potamilus > Potamilus streckersoni. The sequence continues at coordinate 125,502 of JAEAOA010001719.1, read as the reverse complement.
GTACTTATGCAACCTTAGTGAGTGTAAAATACTGGTACTTATGCAACCCTAGTAAAGTACTGGTACTTATGCAACCTCAGTGAGTGTAAAATACTGGTACTTATGCAACCCTAGTAAAGTACTGGAACTTATGCAACCATAGTGAGTGTAAAATACTGGTACTTATGCAACCCCAGTAAAGTACTGGTACTTATGCAACCCTAGTAAAGTACTGGTATTTATGCAACCCTAGTAAAGTACTGGCACTTGTGTAATACTTTAATAATGCCCAATATACTTCTGGTAGTGAACTGCAATTGCTGGTGGGACTCATTTTTTTCAAAATAGGATTCCTGGACTCTGTTTTAAAATTCAAGTGAAACCTCTGGCAAATGAAATGGTTTACAAGCTTTAGACCAATGTTTGATTACACCCATGTCCAAATTTTTGGACCCTGATATGCGCAGCCAAGCTTTGACTTTGCAACAGCAGACATCATTAGGCAATAATAGCAACTCTCTTCAACTATTAAACCTACAAGCTTATTAAGTACAGTAAAAAGTACCATACCTTTCTCTTGGTACAGCCAGACTGCACTAGGATAGCAAAGTCTCCAATTTCATGTGGAATTTCATGCAAGAATATTGTTATTGTGGTGATGATCCCTAGATTTCTGCCAACAAGGAAAGATGCTCCTATAGCTAGCCCATCTGTGAAATTGTGGGAAAAATCGGCAACTAGATTCAAATATCCAGCCACTTTAATATCGTCCACTGGTTCTTCTAATAATAAAAAAATGAAATGGAGAATGTCAGGTTTAAACAAATTTTGCCCTTTGCCCACATAACCCATGAAAATTATAACAGATCTGCAGCAGTAATGTTATCATTATATCATGGTTAAGATGTACAGTACAGTCATCAGATTTATATCACAGTTAAGATGTACAGTACAGTCATCAGATTTATATCACAGTTAATATGTAGTCATCAAAATTATATCACAGTTAAGATGTACAGTTTTCAGATTTCATAAAACGATGTTTACTGTAAAATATGGAATAGGAATATTTAAAAAATTTGAAGTCACCACAAAAAGCTAAAGGCTCAACATAAGTAAACAAGCAATTAGCCAATGTATCTAACGCCAGGGTTCCTGCAGACTTAACAAAAACAAATTCCATGACTTTTTCAAAACTTTTCCAGGGCCATTTAATTAAACTCAAGGACCGCACTATCTTGTATTGTGAAGTAAATGAATATAAAGAATGACATCTTTCAATCTAAAATAACAAAAAAGTTAACAACAAATATTTTTAATATGTAAATTTACCTGGGCTAGCACACTTTGACTTTATATAGTAATTCATGTCATAATCCAATGATCAATGTAATTTGTATTCAAAAGAAAAAAGGAAACAATCCTATGTAGTCTTTGTATGTGTTCCTATTTACAATATTAACAAAACATGTTACTTTCCAGTTGCTTTCTTTTATTTAGTGAACTACACCAGAAATCATGTGATACTTCCATTAGGGGAACTTATTCTTGTTATATGAATTGAAACCATTTATTGATTGTAATTTTATCATTTTATTTATTCAGTTCTCAGTGCTCTATGAAAGTGGAAATAAGCAATTTCTTAAACTCCATTGTCACAAATTCCATGACTTTTTCAAAACTTTGCAAGGTTTTGATAAATTCCATAACTTTTCAAGGCCCTTGAAATTTATTTTTTAAATTCCAAAACTTTTCCAGGATTCCATGACCTGCAGGAACCCTGTAATGCTAACAAAATAATACCTTTATCAGTTTTCTTATTTGTAACTTTCTTCCCATCTTGACCATCTTTCTTGTCTACTTCTCCACTGTTTAATTTCTTCTCTTTCTTTTCATTAACCTCTTTCTTCTCAGTCTTTACACCATCATCTGCATGAGCATGACTGTGTGAGTGACTTCCCTTTACATATCGCACAAATTTTTCAATAATTAAAAATACAATTATTCCTGCCAAAACCCAAAGGCCGACTGACATGTCATGAGAATGACCTGCCTCATCATGTGAATGTCCATGACTGTGTGAATGTCCACTGTGAGAATGGGGAGAAACTGCATGTGGAATGAGATGAAGGAATGCATCACCAAGCAATCCACCTGATGCAAAACTCAGCAATATTTTTAACAGATTCTGGTGCTCTGCCGTGTTATCTAACGGTATAAAGATGAGAATAAAGATGGGAGATACACTGATAAACGCGGTAGCTCCGAGGGCTTGAAACCAAATGAGCCATCCGTCACTCTTCTCTTCTGCTACGGTTTCCTCTTCTTTGTGGCCATTTTCAGTCCGTGGTTTGATATCATGTGAATGATCATGGGTATGCGAGTGTCCATTGTGGCTATGTTCGTGGTTATGCCCATGCCCATCTTGCCCGTGGGAATGTCCATGTGAGTGTGCATGTCCGTGCGAGTGTGCATGTCCATGCCCATGTGAATGACCGTGATCTGAATGGACTGCTTGCTTTCGCACATTTGCTTCTTGGGAATATTTGAACGACGGCTGCTCGTGGCTATGGCCGTGCTCATGAGAATGACCATGTGCGCTACATGTTGTTATAGCCAATAAAATAACAAATACGAAACAGACGGAAAAACATACTGCAGTCCGTATGGTCGCCATCTTTAAACGTGTCGATCAGAACTAGCGGAGTGCTTTTTATGTCCAAATTAACAATCGTATAAGCTGACAGATTGACTCTGATTGATAACGTGGCCCTAAATTTTTCGAATGGTTTTCATCCTTTTAATAATAAAAGTGAACCTTATTATAAGTCTTGAGTACTCGACTAATCTGCAAGTATGACTGGGTCTCAAACAAATTTCTAACTGTAGATAACTAAGTATTAGTTAGAGATATATACAAGAGTGTATTGCCGTTTAACTTCCGGTTTAAAAAAAAATGGGTAGAACAGTTTTAGCTGACGACAGAATTCAAACATATGTTGGTCAGCTCCTGCAGAAAGGATCATGGCACCTCGGTCTTATAATAGGCCAGGTAAGACTAGAGTAAAATGGATACAATAGTAAATCGTATTTGGCCAAACCTGTTTAAAATCTGGCAAAGAATTCGCGCTTTTTTGTGTTTGTCCAAATCTTGTGTCACATGTTATCGATGATAAGCATTTACAACCAATTATTATAAGTTTTGGATTTAGACGGTAAATGTTGAAGCAGAATGTACCGTGACATGGTATTTATTACATCAATTTGGTTTTCTACACTAAGTCATACAAGTTATGTATTATTTACAACTATTTCAGTAATTAATGGATTTTTTAAAAAAAATGATTACACAATACCTTTGAATGGTACTGCAGCATAAGTTGCCCATTCTGATATCATTCAACTTGGGAAACTTATTTTTGGGGGGCACAAAAACATAATTAGCATGTAATACGTTTTACATTGACGAAATAATCTTTGAATGACAGTTAATCACTTTATTTAGATCCTCCAACATTAATATTCCTCTTGTTTGCATGCTATGACAATGTTAAGGGAGGTGAACTTTTTGGTCACTCGCCCTGATGTCATAGTGAATGCTATGCATATTGAAAATGAAAATTGTTACAAGTCTTTTGTATAAGCTTTTCAGAGATACTCAGTTTTATTTGCCTCAGAAAGAAAATAACAATGTTACAACAATTTTAGTAAATATGGTGAAGATTATCACATTATCTGTTGCTGCTATTGTATGATGCTCTGTTTTTCCTCAATGTATTTAGAATTGCTATGCATGTATCAGGCACTGCATTTGAAATAGGTAAACAGGATAACATGAGTTAAAGAAAACTGGTAAAATTCACAGTCAGAAAATAATATAGTCTGTTTGACCTCAAGGTCACAATTAGCATTTTCTAAAAAAAACTTACATAATGGAAAATAACTTTCTAGAATAATTTAATAATTTAATGAGCCTTATTTATTTAATACATAGTATCCCATAAAATTCACTTTGGAATCCCCAAAACGCTGACCCAAATCAACATGTTTACCTGAAAATGAACTCATACCCGTAGAGGATAATAAAGCTATTATTAGTTGTTTACATCAGTGAAATATACAAAAGAAAAGTAAGCAGGGTCAAACAGAACTGAAATCCATTCTGGACAGGTTCAATTCCAGTACAATAGTATGTAATGGAACAGAAAGAAAAAAAACAACAATTGATAATAATGAGAACTTTGTATAGTGCCTAATCCTTAGAAGCTTCGAGAGCTTTGCAACATTATTCAACACCTGCAAGTGCTTTGCATCATTTGATAACACTTAAAAAAAATGGAAAATGATACGATTACAAAAATAAAAACAAACACCTTGAAATTAGAAACAGGGATTATGCTGTGAATATTTAAGGTAATTAAAATAAATATACATAGAATATAGTGATAATTCGATCCAGCATTCTCGTGCTTTTTTTTGTTAAGCAGAGCGGAAAATGTTAACAAAAATACATGCAAACTTATCCACAATTAACTATATTCAAAGATTAGTAATGCTTTTATTATGCAGGGGTCAAACTGGACTTGAATCTTAGGGAGGTATGACTTTTCCTTTTGGGCAGAACAGGGAAAAGTGAGAGCTCAACAGGGAGAAATGGATGCAAAGCAAGGAATTATATATATATAACACACTAACACACATTCCTTCTTTATAGTCGGTATATGAACCACACTCTTCTTTGCAACCAAATCAACAGTGACATTTGAGTGCATCTATTTTCAGAAGGAGGGATTTTTATAATGTTACTGCTCACTTTAAATAGCTTTATTTCAACAGCCCATTGATAGGATTGCAAATTTATGGTTTATTTAATTTTCTACATAGTTGTAGTAATTTTGGCATTAGTTAAATAGAAAAAGCTGCAGTGTTTTTTCTGTATTTTCACAAATATGAGTCATCAGAAAACAACTTTAAAATACAGCACTTCTCATGAATTCCACAACATAGAATTGTACCATAAGGTTTAATCTTTGCTTTGTATGAAATGTATTTTTTATAAATATATATGCACAATGATTTATGAAAACAGATAATCTGCTACTTTCACACAAAGCAATGTATTTACCCATTACTGGTTCACTTACAGTTTCAGAATATTTTTATCACAAAATAGTGTATAAGAGGCTGTTAAAATATCAGGATTACTAATTCTGTTCTTAAAACAAATAGCTATTTACATACTATTGTTAAAGTTTGTGTGCTTTTATCATTTAGGATAACATCTGGAAATCATGCAGTAGCAAACTATCCCTGGAAAGGGTCAATTGGCTATCAAAACACATTCCTGTGAATGTGCAAGAGTTTGTTTGTCAATGTAATTGACAACAAAACTAGACCTAGCTACTGATGTCTTGAGAAATACATTTTGCTGCAACATGAAATATAACCTGGCTAAGGCCAGGGAGCATCACAAATGAGATATGGTCGGTCAATTTGCCTTGAAAAGTAAAATCACAGGGCGAAGTTGTTTTTGCTTTCCTAATAAAAGAAGGCAAAGTTTACATATTTTAGGTGACATTGTTGCCCACTTTGCCTGGTAGCATGACCCCAGTTGTGTCCTTAATAGTAGACTGGACCAATGTGATGTAAAAGTGTGTCAGCCAGTAGCATTTTCCTTCAAAATCTGAGTACCATGCTTGATAGATATTAAAGTCCTGAGACATACTGTTTAATCTCAGTCTATATTAGCTTCACCTTATTGCTTAGAAAAGAATTCCAAAGCTTGAAGCCTCATCCAACTAGCTAGCCAACAGATGTGTTAATGCATATTGCATGACTATTCCTTAGTCACTGACTACAACTCTAAATTGTAAACCTGCATCTGTTACAGTTGGTTCCATGAACATACAGTCCTACCCATTTATGTTGACATTACTTATGTCGACAAGCCACCTATTTTGACAAAAAAGCAAAGTCCTGGTCTCTAGGTCTACCATTACTGCCAATTTGTCATGCTTATGTCGACGTTGAGATAAAAAATAAACGTATATGTTGACAGAAACCCTTGGTCCCAGCTTGAACATATCCTTTATTGTCATATTATTTATGTAGACAAGCTGCCAGTTCCTACCCATTCTTTGTTTAAAAATTAGTTGATCTTGCCGCCAGGCTTTTATTTTACCACCTTATCATTTATGTCGGCAAGCAGCCAGTTCCGACATGTGCCATATTCAACAATTAGTTGATCTTGACAGCAGGTTTTAATATCAGTCAGATTTTAAAAAAAAACAAAACAAAAAGTCTTTTGTTTAGTCCTATAATGTTAACCTTTCGCTGCGACCTTAATAAAATCAATAAAATCTGATCTGATTCTTGTATTTTCCAAAGTGATCGGTGATTAAAACAGGTTTATTGTGCTATGAAAGTTTTTTTTTAACTTTATTTTTTTTTGCGATGGCAGTGTAAATGCAAATTAAATTTACAGTCTCTGGAAACTAAATCAGGAATCACGGAAATGCTTAATTACGCATATATGGATGTAGATCACCCACACAGGAGTCCTCCGTATGCACGTTTTTGTTGTAAACAGGAAAGTTTTGCAGCAGAATAAATATGTTCGAATCACAATGAAAACTCGGTCTTGCTAGGATTTTAAAACTAGGAGTCCAGGACTCCTAATTTTGTAAACATAGGAGTCCCACCAGCAAAAGTTGCAGTACTCACTAAGCAGGTATCATGAACTATCTTACACTGTCACATCCAACAACAACAACAACACTGTCACATCCAAACTGTCAGTTCTAGCAACTTTAGCACAATTCTAAATCTCATTGAAATCTTCATCATTTTTCATCAATTTTCTGTTTAAGCCCAAAAAACTTGTCTAAGTTTGCAAACAGCATTTTGTCCAAGTCTCGTGATTTCAAGTTCACAGTCAATATTTATACAGCAACAATCTGGATTGAAATCAATAACAGTGATTGTGCTGGGCTTCGCCAGTGTTGCAAATTGTTTTAATTATTGGTGACAGAATATACCATCATATCCCTCCCCCCGTAAACTCAATCCTTGGTCATCATGCACCCAAAAAAAAAAACCTACAGCTATCCCAAAGCTACAGAACCATCAGACTGATCAGTCACCCAAGCAAAGTCATGCTGAAGATAGTTCTCAACAGACTTCTATGTTATACCTGCCTGAAATTTTCGGATACTTGACTTTCCATGTCCTACTGCTAGAAATAAAGAAATCTACCCCCCCCCCCGTTTACACGCTGGTGCCCATTATCAATGCAATTTTGTGTGGATTATAGATAATTTTACACAATCACATGACCATTTCACTAATCTCAACTTTGTTCAAATTGTTTGTGGTTCAGGTTGATTTTCATAAGGGTGTTACACAGTTTTTATGTTTGGAATTTAGCTGCATAAAAGTAAGAACAACACTGCATATTGAAAGAATTTTATGTAATTTTTTTCAATTATTCAAATTTATCAGATGTACCAGGGTAAAGAGAATACCTCTCATTAAAAGGGATTTTCATACTCATGGACAATACAATTTTGTAAAAGTAACCCCAAGTCTGATGAAGTCTGATTTATGATTTCAGTTGACCAGTCAGAAGGACTATGCGGTCCATTTAGTACGGACACCAGAACCTGTTGAAGATAAAGCCAGTGAAGATGATGAGAATGTAGTTGATGAACCTACAGTAAAACCCAGGAGGAAGTCATTGGGTCGACCAGAAAGTCTTGATGCTCTCAATGAACAATGGCCAGCAACACATGCTAAACAGGTTTGTGTATTACAATGACCAATGGCCAGCAAGACATGCTAAACAGGTTTTTTTTAAAAATTTATCTTTGTTATGACTTGAAGTTAACACTAACACCTTTTGACACGACTTAGAATTAGCACTAGCAAGCAAGCATTTCCATACCTGCCAAACCTTACACTTCTGGTGTAATCATTACATTTTCTTCATCAAATTACATTTCATGCTCATCTGTAGATTGATTGCGCTCTTTAGAAATAAACCAAGGAAAAAAGCTTGTTATTTTTATTATTAACTCTTTAATTCCATTCATATAAATTTGAAAATATTCTTAAAATGAGGACTGCTGCTTGATAGTAGCATAAAATGAGGACATTTGCATGATAGTAGCATAAAATGAGGACTATTGCATGATAGTAGCATAAAATGAGGACTATTGCATAATAGTAGCATAAAATGAGAACTATTGCATGATAGTAGCATAAAATGAGGACTATTGCATGATAGTAGCATAAAATGAGGACTATTGCATGATAGTAGCATAAAATGAGGACTATTGCATGATAGTAGCATAAAATGAGGACTATTGCATGATAGTAGCATAAAATGAGGACTATTGCATGATAGTAGCATAAAATGAGGACTGTTGTATCATAGTAACATAAGAGTATATTCCTCATTTGCTATTTATAACAAATATGTGTAAACCATTTCCAAGAAAACAGATTACTCCAGATAGATTATTCCAGTTTGATCTCAGCAGTTGAAGTAATTTCTCATCTTGAAAAATAATAGTACCTGATATACAATTAACACTAAACTCTTCAATAATAAAGTCATAAAATGACATAAAATTGGTTTTCTACCAAGGCTCTCTGTATTACAGTCAATAATACAGTTTTTAAGACCATCCATAATAGGACATATCTACACCTGATGAACACAAATTTAATGTTACCTGTCCTTTGCTAGTTTGGTTTTAACATTTGTTGATTTTGTATCAAACTTCTTTAATCTTTCCCAAACCAAACCATCTCTTTAATTTAAGGTCAGCAGGATGTTGCCAGGTGGTCTAGATGTAATTGGAGTTTTTGCAATGGCACCTCCAGCTATGATGCAAAGCTCACAGACAAAGCTTAGACAGGTAAGTATGAAATACATGCAGGCACAGCTGTCTTTCCCTTAAACTTAGATAAGCATAGCATACACACTAAAACACTTGTCTTCCCTGTATACTAAATACTATGTATTGATTTACATCAGCTTTGGAGTGATTTGCCATAAGGGGACAATATACTTTATGTTAAGTATTGACTTACACCAGCTCTTGAATGACTCTGCATCAGGGCACAGAATGCCATAAATAAATGATGGTAGCTCAGAGATGTTGAAGTCAATTTAACTGGAGATTAATTTTATTTAATGAACAAAATAATAATAATATGTAAAGTATTTATTGTCTGTTCCAAAACTTGATGGTCAGGGTAAGCAGAAATGGATGAAAGAAAACAAATAATGTCCACAAAACTGATATGTTCTGTACCACATGCCATGAGTAAACTTCATGAATGGCTTTCATTAAAACATGAGGGTCACAAGATGAATTGGTGGTTTCAGTAGGTCAAAGGTCAAGGCCTCAGAGACTGAAATGAGAAAAATTATGGTTCCTCAAATAAATTAGTTTAGTTATGTATTCAATGACATAAAAAGTAATGTCAGTGAAATGGGCTTTTACAGTTGTGGATGAAAATTGTTAGAGCATATGGTCTGTATTCAATGGCATAAAAAGTAATGTCAGTGAAATGGGCTTTTACTGTTGTGGATGAATGATGTTAAAGCAAATGGATTTTCTTAAACTTTAAAACATGTCTGATCAGAAAAATGAAAAATCAAGACCACTTTACAAATTTGAAGAAAAAAAAAACAATGGTAGGGATATAATGCATTACTCAGATTGAGCACAAAAGAATTGACTTCTCACACATTCAGCAAAAATTAGGTATGCAGGGTAATCAAGGCAAGTGTTGAGTATAAATAATCTCTGTGTATGTTTTGTGTTTGTATTCTGGTTCTAATCCACATGGATTTTGTCAAGAATTTGGACCAGCTGGAGATCCAGGTTAATAGAAAAACTAAATTTCCATACAGTTTACTGTAGTTATATCATGTATAGACTACACTTTTATGATCAGATTATGCTTTTTGGCCACTTAATGTTAGTGGACATTACTTGTACATGTCTTAGAACATGTGAAGTTTGTTATGCATGATTGTGTAAATCATCTTATGACAAATGAAATTTGTTCTGCAGGATTGTGTAAATTGCCCCATGACAGGAAGAGATTTGTTTGCATGCTTACATAAATGAAAACAATATTCTTTTGTCATTTAAATGATTTTTGCTAGCTTTATATATTTCTGAAATTTCTGGATTCAAATACTTTGGAATGGGATGTACATTTATAATAAATACAATTATGTTTAACTGTTTTCTTTTTATTTAGATCATGTTTGCAATAGAAAAGACTCAGAAAAAGTCCATGTACGATGACTGGATGGACCAGACATCATCAGAGAGAATATTATTACAGATCTGTTCAACCACAAGAAAGTATCCTTCATGTTTTTAATGTTCATTGTTAGATTTTATACAGAATTTTCACAAGGCCATAATTGTGCGATAGACTGGCCAAATCACTATATTCAGAAATCCATTAATGCTGTTATATTGTGATAGACTGGCCAAAGTACTATATTCAGAAATCCATTAATGCCATTATATTGTGATAGACTGGCCAAATCACTATATTGAGAAATCCATTAATGCCATTATATTGTGATTGACTGGCCACATCACAATTCCCAACAACTCCATTATAATGTGATGGATTGGTTACACTGCTGTGTTTAGAATTCCTTTAAGTACCATTATAATATAATAGACTGGCCTCACCAATCTGTTCAGACTTCCTATAAGGCCTTTATATTCTGATGGACTGGCCTCATCACTATATTTAGAATTCCCATAAGTACCATTATAGTGCAATAGACTGGCTTCACCACTATATTTAGAATTCTCATAAGTACCATTATAGTCCAATAGACTGGCCTCACCACCGTATTCAGATTTCCCATAAGTACCATTATAGTGCAATAGACTGGCCACACCACTATATTCAGAATTCACATAAGTACCATTATAGTGCAATAGACTGGCCACACCACTATATTCAGATTTCCCATAAGTACCATTATAGTGCAATAGACTGGCCACACCACTATGTTCAGAATTCCCATAAGTACCATTATAGTCCAATAGACTGGCTTACCACTATATTCAGAATTCCCACAAGACAACTATAATGTGATGGATTTTATACCACTATATTCAGAATTCCCATAAAGCATTTATTGTGTGATTGACTGGTTATACCACTAAATTCAGAGTTCCTGTAAGGTCATTATAGTGTGATGGACTTACCACACCACTATATTCAGAATTCCCATAAGGCCATAATACTGTGATTGACTGGCTACACCACTTTATTTGAAATTCTCACATTACCAGTATAGTGTGGATAGACTGGTTACACAACTAAATTTGGAGTTCCTGTAATTTCATTATTGTGTGATAGACTGGCCTCAACACTATATTCAGAATTCCCATAAGGTCATTATAGTGTTGTTTACTGGCTATACCACTGTATCCAAAATTCTGACAAGGCCATTATAGTGTGATTGACTGGTTACAACACTATATTCTAAGCACCTATAAAGTCATTAAAGTGTGATAGATGGCCAAACCACTATATTTAGAATTCCCATCAGGCCATTATAGTGTGATTGACTGGTTACAACACTATATTCTAAGCACCTATAAAGTCATTAAAGTGTGATAGATGGCCAAACCACTATATTTAGAATTCCCATCAGGCCATTATAGTGTGATTGACTGGTTACAACACTATATTCTAAGCACCTATAAAGTCATTAAAGTGTGATAGATGGCCAAACACTATATTTAGAATTCCCATCAGGCCATTATAGTGTGATAGACTGGTCACAACACTATATTCTGATGTCCTGTAAGGTAATTATAGTGTGATAGATTGGTTACACCACTACATTCAGATTTCGCATAAGGTCATTATAGTGCGATAGACTGGATACATTACTGTTTTATCTTGGAATGTTGTGTCTCTGTGAGTCCTAAGTAAACACCATGCATCATAATTATCTATCAGCAAGGCAGTAATATTCTTTAATCTTTTTAAGTGGCACTCAACAGTTGCATATTGTGCATTGGTTAGATTTGTCACAAAAGAAGAATTTACAAGATTTTCCTCGCTGATTATCCTGGCTATTTAGAAAAACCTTGTATATCTTGGGTTTTGTTAACACATTAAACCCTGGCGACATGTTTACACAACTGGAGGTAGCAATCTACTTCCGAGCTCTAGCATCAAGGTCATGTATGATACACTAAAGTGGGAGAGGTATTATAGAAAGGTAGACAATTATACCAATTAAGCTGGATGTTCTAGTTGCACTACAAAATACAGAGGGAAAAAGTGACTATTTGGACAAGAATTTTTTTCCACCCAAAATTTGCCTGAGGTTGGATTCTGATTTTGTGTCAGGATTTTAGACTTTTTGGCCTCAGATCTAAGACAGACGTGTCTGAACTGCACACAGACAGGTGAACCTTTGCAAAAAGTAGGATAAGATGGCATTTGGAATAAAGAGTGATCTCACTATGAAAATGACAGGTCCGTTAAGCAAAAGCAAAAATAAAACTCCCAACTTTTGCCCTTCAGCTTAATGCAAGCAAAATAGCCAATGAGAAACAATGTTTCTAACATAATTAGGCATTATGTTAACCCAAAATCTCTTGGAGGTCGATGTATTAGGATGTATTCAGAAATAGCCCCCAAAATGTGTTTCCTACTCACATATCAGGCAAAAACGACAAAAACCTCCAGGGGTTAATGGGTGCATCTTCATGACATCACCAGATTTGATGATTCCTTGCATATTTAATCACTTTTGGATCGACATTGCACATAAATTAAAAATCTAGCCATTTCTTGGCAATTTATAAAAACTTTCCAAAATCAACACATTAACCCCTGGCCCCATGTTTATGCGGCAGGAGGTAGAAGTCTATTTCCAAGCTCTGCAGTGTTTCTTATTTTAATAAATGTGTAAGATAGTACATATTAGACTAATTCAATCAGTCTTTAATCACATGTGATCAGTCATTTTGGTTAATTTTGTGCTTAGATCATACAATAACCAGCTATTTCAGTAACAGTTTATGAATGTTATATAGAGGTATGCCAGCATTCTCTCTGTTGTGCATAATTATTCACAATGCAGGCAACTTAACGTAACACCTGTCACAATCTCCTAAGTACATAATTGTCGAGTGCCTCCATAACTCTTCCACTTTTATCTTAATCATTTAGATGCAACTGCTTTTCGTTCCTTCTTCTAGTGCCTTTTACATCATCATAATTGATGTCTCTTTTTGATTGGTACTAGAAATGTGCACTTTTCCAGGACAAGTGAGATTGGAAAAGTGACTTGTCTTGATCAATTTCATACTTTTCCCATTTTTGATAAGCATACTTCAATGATACAAACACTGACATTGTGTTTTTTACCAGTGAAACAAAATGGAATATAAAATGTATAAAATGAACGCAAAATGATTAATGAAATTTGAAGGAACAGAAATGCAGAATTCAGAGTGATGAATAGTATTTAAAAAGAGAAAATGTTCATGCATTTTTGAAAAAATGGATTTCAAAATTATTTTACCCATATTTAAAACTTTCTCTTTCATCACACAATATATTTTAAAATGCTAGCTTTAGAAAATTCCTTGACCAAATACAGATTAACCTGTAGATCCTTAGATGTTACAGATCCAAAGGTGAAAAAGAAAATTGTTTTCAATAAGTTCTGTATAAGTATTTTTGCTTAATACCATATAAGGGTGACAACATATGTGGAAGTACCTTCACTTTAATACCAATTCAAGGTAATAAGTTGTGTAGAATTATCTTTGCTTAATACCAGTTAAGGGTAGTAAGCTGTGTAAAAATATCTTTGCTTAATCTGAATTAAGGATGACAACTTATGTTGCTTAGAAGCATATTTGATTTGATACCAGTTAAGGGTGATGAGTTGTGTAGAAGTATCTTTGCTTAATGGCAATTAACAGTGACAAATTGTGTAGAAGTATCTTCGTTTTAATACCAGTTAAGGGTGACAAGTTGTGCAGAAGTATCTTTGCTTAATAGCTATTAACAGTGACAAATTGTGTAGAAGTATATTTGCTTTGATACCAGTTAAGGGTGATAGAGTTGTGTAGAAGTATCTTGGCTTAATAGCAATTAACAGTGACAAGATGTGTAGAAGTATCTTCGTTTTAATACCAGTTAAGGGTGATAAGTTGTGTAGAAGTATCTTTGCTTAATACTAATTAAGGGTGACAAGTTGTCTAGAAGTATCTTCACATTAATACCAGTTATGGGTGACAAGTTGTATAGAAGAATCTTTGCTTAATACCAATTAAGGGTGACAAGTTATGTAGAAGTATCTTCACTTGAATGTCAGTCAAGGGTGACAACTTGTTTAGAAGTATTTTTGCTTTAATGCCAATTAAGGGTGATATGCATAATCATTACAGTTCTAAAGGTCTTAAATTTTAAAGTTTTTAAATTCCGTCAGGTTCAACATGAGCTTTTGACCTGTCAATATGCTTACTGAGTGGCATGTCAGCTTACAAATTAAAGTGTCAATACTTGCACAGTACTGCTGAGTCAATGGCATGTCAGCTTTAAAATTAAAGTGTCGATACTTGCACAGTACTGCTAAATCAGATCAGTAACTTGTTCATTTTACTCCCTGTTTTGGAATGAAATATCAATGCATCAAGAACTAATTACAGTTTTTAGTAGATCTATACATAAGCCAAATAAATTCATGCTACATGTCTACTGTGTATCTTAAAGCCAAATAAATTCATGGTACAGGTCCACTATGTATCATAAAGCCAAATAAATTCATGGTACATGTCCACTATGTATCATAAAGTCAAATGAGCCTATGGTATGTGTCAATTGCATATCATAAAGCCAAATAAATTCATGGTACAGGTCCACTATGTATCATAAAGCCATATGACCATATGGTATCAGTTCATTGCATAACATTAAACCAGATAAGTTCCTGGTATGTGTTCATTGTGTATCATCAAGCGAAATGAGCTCATGGTATGTTTCCATTGTGTATCACAAAGCAAAATGAGCTCATGGTATGTGTCCATTGTGTATCACAAAGCGAAATGATCTCATGGTATGTGTCCATTTTGTATCACAAAGCGAAATGAGCTCATGGTATGTTTCCATTGTGTATCACAAAGCAAAAAAAGCTCATGGTATATGTCCATTATGTATCACAAAGCTAAATGAGCTCATGGTATGTGTCCACTGTGTATCATAAAGCAAAATGAGCTCATGGTATGTGTCCATTATGTATTACAAAGCTAAATGAGCACATGGTATATGTCCATTGTGTATCATAAAGCTAAATGAGCTCATGGTATGTGTCCATTTTGTATCACAAAGCTAAATGAGCACATGGTATGTGTCTATTATGTATCACAAAGCTAAATGAGCTCATGGTATGTGTCCATTATGTATTACAAGGCTAAATGAGCTCATGGTATGTGTCCATTGTGTATTACAAAGCTAAATGAGCTCATGGTATGTGTCCATTATGTATCACAAAGCTAAATGAGCTCATGGTATGTGTCCATCGTGTATCATAAAGCTAAATGATCTCAAGGTTTGTGTCAATTTTGTATCATAAAGCTAAATGAGCTCATGATATGTGTCCATTTTGTATCACAAGGCTAAATAAGCTCATGGTATAAATCTATTTTGTATCATAAAGGCTAATGAAGATTTTGTCCTGTTCATCAATGCACCTGTTTGTGGTGAGAATTTTTTTAGCAAAATGCAAATAATTACTCTGGACAGAACATTTGGTTAGCATATTTGTATGCATTTGAAACACCAGAGAAAACATTTCATAGCATATTTGTATGGATTTAAATTTTTTACACTATAGCAGCAATTTATCAATGTGTTTTATACATTTATAACATTTTCAACCTGTAAATTTTCATACATGCCAACCATTACACTTTTGGCATAATAATTATGCTTTTTTCACTAAATTTCGCCCTGTGTGTGTAAATGTATTTGGCTTATGCTTTTTCAGTATATCTTCGTCCCAAAAAATTAATTAATTGTTTTCTCATTTTTATTAACATCCCACTAATTGCACAGAAGGTATTCTAGAAAAGACGGCTTCTGTGTAACTATGACATAAGAGTACACTTGTCTGTAGACTAGCATTCACTTTCCTGAAACATGCTGGTTTGTTTTTTCAAACTTTTGACATTGGTTTCTGTTTATAGCAGCTGTTTGGCTTAAGAGAGATCAGACTGGTTTTCTAATTTTTAATCTTTGCTAATATATTCTTTGTTATAAATCATATGTGGTTGAGAACCATTCTGTAGGTATTTGGCTGTAGAAGTCAAGTCAGATTTATTCTAGTTGATGCATATGTTATAGCAAAAATGTTTCTCAGATGATTTCACAGACGGATTAGAACAAAATTGAAAAACAAATTCAAAGATGAATACATGAATTACACAATACAGTGTTCCATTCTAGGGTAGATCCATTGCAGGCTGTTTGGAAAGAATTTTAATATTAGTCATAGTGACACCGGAACTCCAATACTAAGGTAACTTTTTTTAAGGCAGAACTAAATTGAACTTCCCAATAGAACTGTTAGCAGTGTAAAGCGTAAGGAAAGATCAAAGACAATTGCTGCCTAAGTACGGGATGAGTACATGCATTTAAAAAAATATTGTTATTTGTTGGGAATGGTTCGATCATTGTAAAGAAAATTAGCATGCATAATTGTCATTCTTGGGATTTAACCTAGTAAATGGAGTCTATATGGACATACATATAGTGTGAATATGAAAACTCTGTCTCATTCTCTCTCTCTCATATTGGATAATAATATTTTCTTTTGATCACAAGGCGCACCAAGAAAACTGACATGGAATACACCTGCCGCTCTCTCTCACTGTATTGCTGGTTATCTGAAATAGCATTTAGGGATACATTTAATATTTATGAAACTAGAAGTTACTACAGCGTTATTCCACACTGCATCACAAATTTTATCCTATCTATTAGTCAATACATTTTCGTTGTTGTTTTATGTAGGTAAAAGTATGTAATACATTTAAAATACTTTGCGTGTAACAAATTATGTACTTTTAGTTACATTTAATGATCCTGACCTGAAAGCTTACTGAGCTACAGATAGGATATAATTTGCGATCCTGTGTAGAACAAAGTGAAAAAAAACAAAGCTTAATTATTGATATGACCTTTCTTCTACTCAGCATCAGCTTATATATGGATCAAGGATGGAAAATTTGCCAAATTTTCTCATTCAACATATTCTCTACATTGACTATAGGCTGGCAAATATAGTTTCACTTGGTGAATGAAAATGCCTTTTTTGTATAATTTTTTTCATGTCCATGATGTTTTCATTATAATTTGTACGGGTCACAAACAGGAGTGAATACTGTAATCTCTACTATGTTAAGAATGACATTTATTTACTAAACAGAGTACATTCCGGCCAGCTGAGTGGAAATATCAGTCCACACCAGAGAGATGGATTCGTCTGCAGTCACAAGTTGCCATGGATTTTACAGTTAATGTGCCACAGAAACTACAGAATTCAAGTCTTATCAAACAAATACAGGTAGAAAGTGTGTCATTAGTTTTTATCTAAATATGCATTTTTTTCTAAATGTATTATAATTTGCTATTTTGTATTTGTAGTCCAATTAAATAAATTATTTTGCTCAGTAGTCAGTAATGTGTGACAGCAGTCAGTAGTCAGTAATGCAAGACAGAAGTCAGTAGTCAGTAATGCAAGACAGCAGTCAGTAGTCAGTAATGCATGTCACCAATCAAGAGTCAGAATGCATGGCAGCAATTAGTAGTCAATGATGCAAACAGCAGTCAGTAGTCAATAATGCATAACACCAATCAGTAGTCAGATTGCATGGCAACACTTAGTAGTCAATGATGCAAGACAGCAGTCAGTAGCCAGTAATGTGTGACAGCAGTCAGTAGCCAGTAATGTGTGACAGCAGTCAGTAGCCAGTAATGCATGTCACCAATCAATAGTCAGAATGCATGGCAGCAATTAGTAGTCAATGATGCAAGACAGCAGTCAGTAGTCAATAATGCATGACACCAATCAGTAGCCAGTAATGTGTGACAGCAGTCAGTAGCCAGTAATGCATGACAGCAGTCAGTAGCCAGTAATGTGTGACAGCAGTCAGTAGTCAGTAATGCATGACAGCAGTCAGTAATGCATGACAGCAGTCAGTAATGCATGACAGCAGTCAGTAGTCAAAATCATGGCAGCATTTAGTAGTAAATGATGCAAGACAGCAGTCAGTAGTCAATTATGCATGACAGGGCCCGAGTGGCCAAGTGGTCTAAAGCGCTCTCCGTTACGGATCACTGTCATCTCACCTCTGTCTGTGTGGGTTCGAGTCTAAGATTCTGCGAATGTAAATATATGAGAAAGCTTGCCAGTAGCTTCTTATGGGTCGGTGGTTCTTTCCGTGAATTTCCCGGTTTCTTCCTCCACCATTAATACTGGCTGCCATGTATAGCCTATTGTGTGCTGAAAAATGGCATTAAGCCTCAGAACAACAACAACAACAAAAGTCAGTATGTATGGCAGCCATTAGTAGTCAATAATGCATAACACCAATCAGTAGTCAGTATGCATGGCAGCAATTAGTCAATAATGCAAAACAGCAGTCAGTAGTCAATAATGCATGACACCAATCAGTAGTCAGTGTGCATGGCAGCAATTAGTAGTCAATAATTAAGACAAGTCAGTGGTCAATAATGCATGACACCAATCAGTAGTTATTAATGTGACAGTATTCAGTAATGCAAGACATCAGTCAGTAGTCAATAATGCAGAACACCAATCAGCAAGCAATTAGTAGTCAGCAATGCAAGACCAAAATCTATTTATATGTGCCTGTAGCATGTAGACATAGTGTTATACATAGAACTGAAGTCTAGCATGGGTACATAGTTTTATTATAGATTGCTGTAGTAGAATGATGTACATGGTTATATCATGGAACTCTGCCTAGTGAGTGTTAATGTTGATAACATAAAACCCAAGCATGTATACATGGTTAAAACATGTCTAGCATGTATACATGGTTATAACACATGTATAGCATCACAGGGTTATAACATAGAACTCAAGTCTAGCATGTATACATAGTTACAGCATGAAACTGAAGTATAGGTTGTATACCTGGTTATATCATATGTACAGCATGTACGCAGTGTTATAGCATAGGCCTAGCATATATATATGGTCATGGAATGGTACACAAGTCTATGCCTCAGTAGCAAATTCATTATCTGCATAGAGACTGATGACCTTAACATTACTAAATATATACTGATATATTTTCATGTAATGTTTCATGTTGGTTTATAATAAAATGGAAACAAAAAATAATTTTCTAAAATTTCAAAAAAGTATCTTTGGTCTTATTAGTCCAGAAATCTCCAACAGTATTTTAGTGTGCGTTTGTGTTCACATGATCTGACTTTTCTAAAATTGATTTTTTTTCTCCTCCAGACTGGTTTACAGCCTTACTGTCAACGAATAACACAGGGAATGGTTACATTAAATGGAGAATTACGAGGAGGAAATGAAAACCTGGACCAGTCTGCTGATAGCAAAAGAGGAAAGGGAAAGGAACCTTCAACACAGCAAACATTTTCCATGGAATTACTGTTGCCAATGGTAAAAGCACAAATATTTTGTATTGAGATAAAATACCATGTGATCTATTAATGATTAGTGGATTGTTGGATTTATGACAGGGAAAATATTAGGATGCCTGTTGATATTTAAAAGACTGAAAATATTTTACTGTTATCAACATGATTTTATGTAAATGAAGGTGTCTAACCTGCTCTATTTCCCAACAAGCCACATTGAAAACACTGTAATGAATAATCTAAATATAGTCCATTCCATTTCCCAACTAGCCACATTGAAAACACTGTACTGTATTATCTGAATATAATCCATTTCATATCCCAACTAGACACATTGAAAACACTGTACTGTATTATCTGAATATAATCCATTTCATATCCCAACTAGACACATTGAAAACACTGTACTGTATTATCTGAATATAATCCATTTCATATCCCAACTAGACACATTGAAAACACTGTACTGTATTATCTGAATATAATCCATTTCATATCCCAACTAGACACATTGAAAATACTGTACTGTATTATTTAAATAAAATCCATTCCATTTCCCAACTAGCCACATTGAAGATACTGAATTGAATGATATAAATTTGATTTATTCCATATCCCAGTTATCAAAATTGAAAAGTTAAGACTGTATCTAGTATGGTAATTCTAGTTGATTGATATTGTATAGGTTTTGAGTACCATTTATGATATTCAATCCAAAAAGATCAAAAGAATGTGGGTGTTATTTAACCAATTTATCTTTAAGTTTGGAACAAACATAAAGTTCCTTTATTGCTGAAGACAAACAATAAACAATGAAAACTCAGTTCTTGCTTTGGGAAATGACTTGTTCGAAATCACACAAATATGACATGGCCAGTTTAATGAAATGGATATCTTCTCAATGGCAGGTATGCAGAATTAGATCTTTTAGTATATCTCCAACATTTTCAATGTGACTCATTTCAACTGATTATAAAATACACAAATCGGATAATTGCAACATGTCCAACATGACTCACATTTCGGCTGATTATAAAATGCCAAAATAGAATAATTGCAACATATCCAATGTGACTAATTTCAACTGATCATAAAATACACAGATCGGATAATTGGATAATTGTAACATGTCCAACATGACTCACATTTCAACTGATTATAAAATGCCAAAATAGAATAATTGCAACATATCCAATGTGACTCATTTCAACTGATTATAAAATACACAAATCGGATAATTGCAACATGTCCAACATGACTCACATTTCGACTGATTATAAAATGCCAAAATAGAATAATTGCAACATATCCAATGTGACTCATTTCAACTGATTATAAAATACACAAATCGAATAATTGCAACATGTCCAATGTGACTCACATTTCAACTGATTATAAAATACACAAATCGGATAATTGTGACATGTCCAATGTGACTCATTTCAACTGATTATAAAATACCCAAATTGAATAATTGCAACATGTCTAATGTGACATTTCAACTGATTATAAAATACCTAAATTGAATAATTGCAACATGTCCAATGGGACATTTCAACTGATTATAAAATACCAAAATCGAATAATTGCAACATGTCCAATGGGACATTTCAACTGATTATAAAATACTCAAATCGAATAATTGCAACATGTCCAATGTGACATTTCAACTGATTATAAAATACCCAAATTGAATAATTGCAACATGTCCAATGAAACATTTCAACTTATTATAAAATCCCCAAATCGAATAATTGCAACATGTCCATTGTGACATTTCATCTGATTATAAAATTCCCAAATCGAATAATTGCAACATGTCCAATGTAACGCGCATTTCAACTGATTACAAAATGCCCAAATCGAATAATTGCAACATGTCCAATGTGTTTTACATTTCGACTGGTTATAAAATGCCCAAATAGAATATTTGGTGTTTAGCTAAGCCATAAGAAACAACTTTGACTTTCTAAATATTTAACTGAAACTCATACATAGGTATTGACATCATGGTTAAGACTGCTACCACTCCAGCCGCGGATGCGAAGGTTGTGGGTTCAATCCTCGGTTGAGTCATACCAAAGACTTACAAAAATGGTACTAACAGCTGCCTCACTTGACACTCAACATTAAGAGGTTAGTGTTAGGACTGGTTGGCCTGGTGTCAGGATAATGTGACTGGGTGGGACATCATGCTACATGTCTGCGGCATGATGCCCCTGTGCTAGACATCGCTAAAAAAACTGCTACACTGCAGACATCATAGCGATGTGACTGAAATTTTTTTAAAGCTACGTTAAAAATCATAAGCACTACACCACACCATTAGGACTGCAGTATGAGACATCATGGTTAAGACTGCCATATGTGACATCATGGTTAAGACTGCCATATGTGACATCATGGTTAAGACTGCCATATGTGACATCATGGTTAAGACTGCCATATGTGACATCATGGTTAAGACTGCAATATGCGACATCATGGTTAAGACTGCCACATGTGAAGTCATGGTTACTGCAATATGAGACATCATGGTTAAGACTGCCATATGTGACATCATGGTTAAGACTGCCATATGTGACATCATGGGTAAGACTGCCATATGTGACATCATGGGTAAGACTGCCATATGTGACATCATGGTTAAGACTGCAATATGTGACCTCATAGTTAAGACTGCCATATGTGACATCATGGTTAAGACTGCAATATGTGACATGGTTAAGACTGCAATATGTGACATCATGGTTAAGACTTCAATATGTGACATCATGGTTAAGACTGCCACATGTGAAGTTATGGTTACTGCAATATGAGACATCATGGTTAAGACTGCCATATGTGACATCATGGTTATGACTGCCATATGTGATATCATGGTTAAGATTGCCATATGTGACATCATGGTTTTTTGACTTCTATAAACAGTAGAATGTAACTTCTACCATGGCCAGGTATCATGGAATTAGTTTCCTAGTACCATGGAACTAATTTCATAAGTAAAGAAGGATTCCTGAGAAACAATTCAGTCATTTTCAGAAAGTTGTAGGAAAGAAGAAACAAAAATTCCAGCTAGGGCAGCAACAATTACAGAATTTGCAAATATGTAAATATTTGTGCTTGCCACTGATGCAGGAACTACCTAGCAGTTGTAATTAATTATATTCAACATCTTGACTTTCAAGAGGACAGTTTATTAGGATTTCTATGTTGATTCTTTTGTTAAAGCATATATAGACAAATGCACAATGTACAAACATTACACATTGATCAACTGACAAAATAATATACAACCAAAATTTTTTTGAACTAGATTGACATTATTAATTAGCATTTTATTTTAAAGGAAAACTGTTTCAAGTTTGTAAGCTGCTGCTTTGTTTCTTAGTCACTGTAGATTGTAAAAAATAGTCCTATATGCAGACTGATCCGCTGGTTGCATTATAAAAGTTGTCATTATTTACACACAGTAGACAACACGTACCTATACACAGTTGCATTATCACTGTAGAGTGTACAAAAGAGTTCTATATGCAGACTGAACCACTGGTTCCATTAAAAAAGTTTTCATTATTTACACACAGTAGACAACACGTACCTATACACAGTTGCATTATCAAGGTTTTCATCATGTACACAGCAGTTGTAAAGAAATTGCCATATGTACATTCAACTAAGGTAAAACTCGGCAAGCTGCATTATGATATCATGTTTAAGACCATTGCCTACAGAGATGTATTCAACAAGGGATCATACAGAAACACATACTCTTATTGATTTCATATTTTTCAGTAGCTAACAAAAAATGTAAAAGAAGGATTAAAATGATATGCTTTGATTAATGTTATTAATATGTTAAGCTTGGGAGTTTTTAAGCTATTCCAAATTGTGAAGCTATCCAAGATTTTTGTGATTTAGTGAGATTGTGTTATGTAAAGATGGAGCTTTGCTACAAGTAAATTGTAGTATTTTCCTTTTATCATTTTATAGAACTCAAAGAAATTGAATGATAATGAAATACTCTAAGATTACTGCTGTTCATTTCTACCAATTTTCTTGGATTTTGTGGTTGTTAAAATTTTAAACATGCAAAGAACAGTGACCCCACTCTGAAAATATTAACTTGCTAATACCTCAGACCTGTTTACTTGACCGTATTTGACCGTATTTGTACGGAATAAAGCCCATCCGTACAGTCATACGGTCATTGAACTGAAAATACGATTTGAGGTTGCATTTATTTATTACTTTTTAAAATTTTTTAAGCCGTTTTTTTCCGTTTCGTTTCGTTGTATCGTCTCTTCGGTCCGCATCCGCGTCTGCATTTTGTGCCACATCACTTATTTTGACATTCTCAACATCCGGTTGTTTAAACAAAGGAAAATGCCACCGACAAAGTTTCAGCACGAAACGGATGATGAAAATGGAAAGTCTAACACAGAAAGCAGCATTTTCTACCAGTTTATTCTACTCTGTGGCTATGCCTTAAACCATCGTCAAAAGGAGAACATTTTGTGCATTGCACTGTTTGCAACTTAGACTTTTCCTGTGCACATGGTGGAAGGAATGACTGTTCATGGCATGTGGAATCGGAAAATCATACAAAATTGAAATCATTAGTGAATGGAAATAGAAACATTTTGTCAATGATGAAAGGAAAGGAAGTCAGTGATCAAAACATACTTCAAAAACAAATAACACGTGCTGAGGCGATTCTATGTGAGTTGATCGCAAATATGAATTTTCATTGAGTACAGCTGACAAGTTAACGGAAGCAATGAAAAATAATTTATTAACCTTATTTCCATTCTTGTAAATATTGACAAAGATGATACTAGATTTTATCAGATAAATAAGATTGCCTTCACCTATCTAGATAAACTTATTATTTTCTAAGTGGATGGGTGGTAACAATGTCATAATGTTTTATATCAAGTCATCCTTAACCAAGTAAAATAGAGAATTGGCTTTAATTAAAATGTTATGGATATGTGTGAAGCTGAGAAAACAGAATTTCTAGAGAAAGTAATGGAGGTAAACAACAATAAATTTGGTTATGTTGTATTTTTGTGGTTTTTATCACTATAATATGAACAGGATGTTTAAGTCAGTGGTGTTCAATTTCTGCATATTTGTGCCTTGAAACACAGAATTAACTGAATACCAGCGTCTTTGCAAACTAAGAGTTATTTACACAATATTGTATAGTCATTATGTCGTGTAATACTACATAATGATAATTATAGTATATTGATAGTATCTACTATTTGTGTGCTGAAAATACTGACTGCGGTCTGAAAATACTGACAGGCATTGCTTAAAATACTGACAGGAAAATTTATGGGTAAACAGGTCTGATACCTGGAGACTTTTGTAATTTTTGCCAATAATATGAGTAGAAAACATGTTTTGGAGGCTGCTTCTGAATATGTCCCAAGAGTTCTGCTTGGCCTGATGCTTAGATGTGTTAGAAATGTAATTTTCATTGGCTATTTCACTCACGTATGTACAGAAGAGTAAACATTGGAGTTCTTTTTTTTTTTCTTATTGCACCCATCATTTTTATGTCCTGGCCACTCTTAACATGAAATCCCCAACTTATCCTACTTTTTTGCAAAGGTTTGCCTGTATGTATGCAGTTCAGACTTATCTGCCTTAGAAATGAAGCAAGAAAGACTAAAATCAAGACAAAAAATCCAATTCTGATGACAGGCAAATGTATTTTGTAAAACAAATTAGGTCTAAAAAGTGTTTTTCCCTCTTTATTTTGTAATGCAAGTAGAAAGTTCAAATTATTTGGAATCTTTTTAGAGCTATGTATGTTTACTTTTCTGTAATACCACCCAATTTGGTGTTTCTTAAATGACCTCGATGTTGAACACTCTGAAGTAGGGTACTACCTCCTGATGCACAAACATAGCACTGGGAATTAAGGAGTTAAGCATCATTTCTGAGTCCATTTTAAATATTCAAGTGTTATAACCCTGTAGTTGAATTATGTGTGTTAAGAAATGAAATCTCTATAAATTTTTTTATTGCATCTGTCTAATAGACACTACTTGGCATAATTCATAGCACAGTAACTCATTAAGTAAGTTGTCATATCTGACTGGTAGATGCTATCTAGTTTTACAGCACAGTGAGTCTATGGTCTAGTTATCATATTTATTTGATAGACAATATTTGGCTTAAGTTCATAGTGAAATATTTTTTGATCTATAAGTCAAGTTGAACAGATTGCTGGTCAAATACAATTTTCTGTCACTTCATATTTTGTATTAGGTATGAAGGAAAAGTCCAGAGCAAATACATTTTTTAGATTTTTTTTCCCAGCCCAATTTTATGTTTGCAATTACATCAAAAGACATTATATATATATATATATATATATATATATATATATATATAAATATATATATATATATATATATATATATATATATATATATATATATATATATATAATTAGGATTATTTTCTTTCCAGTGCCGTGTAAAGCAGACAACAGATAAGTCAATACCTCAAGATCATGCAGGAAAAGTGATACTGAGGGGGACCCTTAACAGTCATGCCTTTGTCACTACAAAAGCTACCATTGCAGAAGCAGAGAGGGTATGTATGAATCTATTCACAGGATAGAATTTTGACTGATCTTTGATGGTATTCCCACAGGATAGAGTTTTGATTGACCTTTGGATGACATTCCCACAGGATAGAGTTTTGACTGACCTTTGGATGGCATTCTCACAGGATAGAGTTTTGACTGACCTTCGGATAGCATTCCCACAGGATAGAGTTTTGATTGACCTTTGATGGTATTCCCACTGGATAGAGTTTTGACTGACTTTAGATGGCATTCCCACAGGATAGAGTTTTGACTGACCTTT
The DNA here is from genome assembly GCA_016746295.1 of Potamilus streckersoni. Classification (NCBI taxonomy): domain Eukaryota; kingdom Metazoa; phylum Mollusca; class Bivalvia; order Unionida; family Unionidae; genus Potamilus; species Potamilus streckersoni. The sequence continues at coordinate 98,908 of JAEAOA010001719.1, read as the reverse complement.
GGATGGCATTCCCACAGGATAGTTTTTGCTGATCTTTGGATGACATTTCCACTGGATAGAGTTTTGACTGATCTTTGGATGGCAAGATGATAATGATAATATTTCCACTTCATAGAGTTTTGATTGATCTTTGGATGGCAAAGCATATCACACTGGCAATAACAGCATTAGCAATATTTTGAAAGCAGTTTAGGTGTTTGAAAGTCACATATCACCATGTCAGCATCTGGATTGTATTCAGTTTTCACTTTGCTAAAATGTTACTATTGGAAGGTTTTGTACCTTGACAATAGAATATAACTATTTTAACACTAGAATATTACTGCCTGGGCAGTGTTGTATCTTGACTTGGAAGGTTTTGTACCTTGACAATAGAATATTACTACTTGGAAGGTTTTATACCTTGACAGTAGAATATTACTACTGGAAGGTTTTGTACCTTGACAGTAGAATATTACTACTGGAACATTTTGTACCTTGACACTAGAATATTACTACTGGAACGTTTTGTACCTTGACACTAGAATATTACTACTGGAACGTTTGGTACCTTGACACTAGAATATTACTACTGTAACATTTTGTACCTTGACACTAGAATATTACTACTGGAACGTTTTGTACCTTGACAGTAGAATATTACTACTGGAACATTTTGTACCTTGACAGTAGAATATTACTACTGGAACATTTTGTACCTTGACACTAGAATATTACTACTGGAATGTTTTGTACCTTGACAGTAGAATATTACTACTGGAACATTTTGTACTTTGACACTAGAATATTACTACTGGAACATTTTGTACCTTGACACTAGAATATTACTACTGGAAGGTTTTGTACCTTGACAGTAGAATATTACTACTTGGAAGGTTTTGTACCTTGACAGTAGAATATTACTACTGGAATGTTTTGTACCTTGACACTAGAATATTAATATTTGGAAGATTGTGTACATTGACCATAGAATATTACAACTTGAAAGGTTTTGTACCTTGACATTAGATATTACAACTTAAAAGGTTTTGTACCTTGACATTAGAATATTAATACTGGAACATTTTGTACCTTGACAGTAGAATATTACTACTGGAAGGTTTTGTACCTTGACAGTAGAATATTACTACTGGAAGGTTTTGTACCTTGACAGTAGAATATTACTACTTGGAAGGTTTTGTACCTTGACAGTAGAATATTACTACTGGAAGGTTTTGTACCTTGACACTAGAATATTACTACTGGAACGTTTTGTACCTTGACACTAGAATATTACTACTGGAACGTTTTGTACCTTGACACTAGAATATTACTACTGGAAGGTTTTGTACCTTGACACTAGAATATTAATATTTGGAAGATTGTGTACATTGATCATAGAATATTACAACTTGAAAGGTTTTGTACCTTGACATTAGATATTACAACTTGAAACGTTTTGTACCTTGACCTTAGATATTACAACTTGAAAGTTTTTCTACCTGCACACCAGATTATTAATATTTGGAAGATTGTGTACATTGACCATAGAATATTACAACTTAAAAGGTTTTGTACCTTGACATTAGATATTACAACTTGGAAATTTTTGTACCTGCACACCAGGATATTAATATTTGGAAGACTTTTAACCTTGGCAATAGAGTATTGTTACCTCGAAAGTTTTGTACCTTCACACTAGAATATTACTATGTAAGAAGTTTTGTACCTTGCATGATAGTTCCAGTCTTGACTGTATTTATGAAATTATGACTTTAATAGTTGAGACATCTTGGTTAGCAAAACCCTTGTTTGCACAGTGGTATGGAGAATATTTTTAAATGGTCACTTATTCCAAGATTTTCACAAATTTAATATGAAGTAAATACCAGTGTAAGAGTCCATTTATTTTGGTAATTCTTACATTTTTACTGATTAGTTGCTAATGCTAAGAGGTATCCACACTCCAGGATACTTTGGTCTTTCTTTGTATATTGTTATATATCCACACTCTAGAATACATTGATCCTAGTATGCTGTTATGAATCCATGCTCCAGGATACCTTGGTCCCAAAATATTGTTATAAATCCACACTCTGGGATACCTTGGTCCTGGTATATTGTTATAAATCTACACTCCAGGATACCTTTGTCATTGTATAATATAAATCCACACTCTAGGATACCTTGCTCCTAGTATACTGTTTTGAATCCACACTCTAGGATACCTTGGTCTTTGTATATTATAAATCCACCTTGCTTTTAATATATTGCTATGAATCCACACTCTAGGATACCTTGCTCCTAGTATACTGTTTTGAATCCACAATCTGTGATAACTTGCTTCTAATATATTGCTATATATCATTACAAATCTACACTCTAGGATATATGGGTCATGGTTTATTGCTATAAATCCACACTAGGATACCTTGGTCCTAGTATATTGTTATAAATCCACACTCTAGGATACCTTTGTCTTTGTATATTATAAATCCACACTCTGTGATACCTTGGTCCTGATATATTGTTATAAATCGACACTCAAGGATACCTTAATCATTGTATATTATAAATCTACACTCTAAGATACCTTGCTCCCAGTATACTGTTATGAATCCACACTCCAGGATACCTTGGTATTTGTATATTATAAATCCACACTCTGTGATAACTTGCTTCTAATATATTGCTATATATCATTACAAATCTACACTCTAGGATATATGGGTCATGGTTTATTGTTATAAATCCACACTTTAGGATACCTGGGTCTTTGTATATCATTATAAATCTATACTCTAGGATATGTGGGTCTTGGTTTATTGTTATTTAATCCACACTTTAGGATACCTGGGTCTTTGTATATCATTATAAATCTATACTCTAGGATACGTGGGTCTTGGTTTATTGTTATAAATCCACACTTTAGGATACCTGGGTCTTTGTATATCATTATAAATCTATACTCTAGGATACGTGGGTCTTGGTTTATTGTTATAAATCCACACTCTGTGATCCCTTGGTCTTGGTATATTGTTATAAATCTACACTCAAGGATACCTTGATCATTGTATATTATAAATCTACACTCTAAGATACCTTGCTCCTAGTATACTGTTATGAATCCACACTCCAGGATACCTTGGTATTTGTATATTATAAATCCACACTCTGTGATACCTTGCTTCTAATATATTGCTATATATTATTACAAATCTACAATCTAAGATACGTGGGTTTTGGTTTATTGTTATAAATCCACATTTTAGGATACCTGGGTCTTTGTATATCATTATAAATCTACAATCTAGGATATGTGGGTCTTGATTTATTGTTATAAATCCACACTCTAGATACCTGATTCTTGGTTTATTGTTATAAATCCACCCTTTGTGATACCTGGTTCTTGGTTTGTTGTTGTAAATCTACACTGAGATATACCTGGGTCTTTGTTTATTGTTATACAGTAGTCCCCCTCTTGAACAGACCTCTTTACCAGCGGCCACCCGCTCAATACATCTAGAATCCGATGGCATCAATGAATTTGTTTAAAATTACCCATCACGAAAGGCCACCCCGCTAACGTTACCAGCAGCCAGCATATTAATGCAAGAATATAAAATTTGCCCCTCACAAATGGACACATTTTATTTTGTAATGTGTATCCAGAACAAATTTGATTCGTAATGTGTGTTAAGTTATCCGATTTCTGTTTCCCAAAGTCAGGTTTTCGTTTCTGAAAGAAGTGTTAACTTAAATACATGTACCACTAAAGATAATATTATATCATTTATGCCTCATGAGAAGCCACATTTATTCCATTAAGCAATGAAATTTTAATCCTTATAAAATGGTAAGTACACATAATCCGATTAACCTTACTGCTGTGTTATCAAGAAATGTCCGGTTTAGTCACTTAGATAATTGTTAAGATTACAGTTATTGAACAATTGTAACAGCTGAGAAGAGGTGGTATTGATTTACAATACACAGGTCATCAGGAACATGGTTAGATAACCTTTGTGGCTTTCCTTAGTAAGATGTTGAGCTTGTTAACTTTCATACTTAGTGACTATTACTACTGACTGTAATTGTCAAAATCACAAATCCTAATGGCCTGTTGCTATTGTTAAGATCAAATCTGCATACATTTCAAAGCCATTTTGGCTTTTCTACCTTAGTGTAAAGAAATGCAAACACAAGTAGGGTACCAGACTGTAACTAATTAATCATGCTTGCTGACTTTAAAATCATACATGGCATTTTGTTTAAATGCAGAAAAGTTGTTTTATCAGTATTGTAGTTGGCAACACGGATGATTCCAAGTTGGACGTAATTGTAAAGATCATAACAGAATCAGTATAGTCTAAAAATAGATTTTTGCAGACACACACATAGCAAACATACTGAACAAAACGATACCAGACAAAGACCGAAAAATCACATGACAACACATTTCTTTACAAAGAAGGCATTTCATCCACTCTGCAAAAGTTTCGTCTGTATAATTAAATTGCATACAGATAGCAACATACAAATAAATCATTACAAATCAATAACTAGTCATCACATAAATGGAGATGATTTTTTTTTTTATATGTTATCTTGGTCTTTGTTTATCAATGTAAATCTACAGTTTAGGATGCCTAGGTCTTTGCATATTGTTATAAATACACTCTATAGGATACCTAGGTCTGTGTATATTGTTATAAATCTACAGTCTAGCATACCTGCTCCTGGTTTATTGTTATAAATTTGCACCCTAAAATACCTGGTTCTTGGTTTATTGTTATAAATCCACACCCTAGAATACCTGGTTCTTGGTTTATTGTTGTAAATCCACCCCCTAGAATACCTGGTTCTTGGTTTATTGTTGTAAATCCACACTCTAGAATACCTGGTTCTTGGTTTATTCTTGTAAATCCACACTCTAAGATACCTGGTTCTTGGTTTAATTTTATAAATCTACACTCAGGTTTACCTGGGTCTTTGTATATTGTTATAAATCTATACACAATGATATGTGAGTCTTTGTATATCATTAAAAATGTATACTATAGGATACCTTGTTCTATGCATATCGATAAAAACTAGATTCTAGGATACCAGGATCACTGTATATTGCTATAAATCCACACTCCAGGATACCTTTGTCTTTGTATATTGTTAAAAATGCACACTCTAGGATACCTTTGTCCCAATATATTGTTATATATCCACACTTTAGGATACCTTTGTCCCAATATATTGTTATAAATCCACACTCTAGGATACCTTGGTTCTGGTATATTGTTATAAATCCACACTCTAGGATACCTTGGTTCTGGTATATTGTTATAAATCCACACTTTTCAATATCTTGGTCTTGGTTTATTGTTATGAGAGCTGTCAGAGAAATAAAGTAGGGGCGGGAATGAAATGCACTTTGTCCAAGAGTCTACCACCTGTAATTATCAAATTGGACTGATCAGCAAAGTATGTGTGTTAGTCTCTGTTAGCCCTCCTCCCTATTGATTAACCATGCATAACTTATATCTTCATTAACCCTCCTTCCTATTGACTAACTATACATAACTTAATTCTTCATCAGCCCTTTCCCCTATTGGTTAACTTAACTTGTATCTCCATTAACCCTCTTCCCTGTTGATTCACCAACTTATATTGCCATAAGCCCTCATCATAATTGGCTAACTATGCATAACTTATTAACACATGCTCTCTCCCCCTCTGTGGTTTTGTTTAGAACACACATGTTATGATAGTTTCCATATGTCAAATTTTAAGTAGCTACATGAGTTTTAAGGACATCTCAGATTAAATATATGTACATATAGTGTAATGTTATCTCTATACTGCAGGCCATATTGACTTGATTCTCAATTTACAAGGCTACATTTTATTGCAAGCCATACTGACTTTCATTCAATATTTACAGGCCTTTAAGAATGATGTAGTCAGAAGTCTGGTGTCCAGATGTGAGCTTCTGTGTGAAGACTTGGATGTTGTGGAAGGGGATGGTAAATTTAATATCTGTCAAATATGTTGCTTGTTCAAATAATATTTGAAGTTACATGTGTGTGTTTGTAACAGATACACATTTAATTATTCATTTTAGGGTATATTACCTTTATGTGGAAGTAGGTCATATTTTCCAAGGGTTGAAAAATTCATTACATGGTAACTTGAAACAACATTATATTAAATTAGGGTAACAACAAAAAGACTTTTGGTGGCAATAGTTTAAAATAAGTATATTTTCCATAAGGAAAAATCAATATTATGGACTTTTTATATAAAACATCAGTATCATGTATTCTCTATACAAAATATCCAGGAGCCCCGAGTGTCCGAGTAGTCTAAAGCGCTATCCGTTACGGATCACTGCCATCTCACCTCTGTCTGCGTGAGTTTGAGTCTAGGATTCGGCGAATGTGGATATGTGAGAAAGTTTGCCAGTAGCTTCTCGTGGGTCGGTGGTTCTATCCGATGATTTCCTGGTTTCTTCCTCCACCATTAATACTGGCCGCCATGAATAGCCTATTGTGTGCTGAAAAATGGTGTTAAGCCCAACAACAAAAAAATATCCATATCATGGACTCTGTATAAAACATCAGTATCATGGATTCTCTATACAAAATATTTATATCATGGACTCTGTATAAATCATCAGTATCATGGATTCTCTATACAAAATATCCATATCATAGACTCTGTATAAATCATCAGTATCATGGATTCTCTATACAAAATATTTATATCATGGACTCTGTATAAAACATCAGTATCATGGATTCAATATTGAATTTTAATATCATTATATAAAACATCCATTGCCTGGGACAACATTAAATTAAAGCAGGGCAACTGAAAGACCCAGTTTCAATGTTGAGAAGATGCAACATCAATATCAAAGGCTCTTTATATAAACTAATTGTTGTTGTAGTGGTAGGGGTAGGGTTTAACACCATTATTTAGCACAAGATAGGCTATACATGGTGGCCAGCATTAATGGTGGAGGAAGGACCTAGGAAAACCCTTGAAAGAATCACGGACACATGAGAAGCTTTCTCACATACCTACATTGGCCGAACCCGAGACTTGAACCCACACAGACAGGTGAGATGGCTGTTATCCATAACAGTGAGCGCGTTAGATCACTGGGCCACTTGGGGCCACAATATAAAATGACCAATGAAAAATGATGGGAACACCTTGCTGTGTGAACCATACATACACAGCATCATCTAATTCAGTATCGTTTGCAGTCCATTCAATCAAAATCATGTAAATAATCCCAATGTTTCTGCTTATCCTTAAGCCAACCTAAAAATGTTGACTCAGCAGTTGTTTAGTTCATTGCAAATGTTGGATCTCGCTTCACCATTATAAACCCTATCAATGATGCACAGCTTTTCAGTCACTGAGTACACCTATTGCTTACTTCCTTTGCTCTCCATGGAGATTAGGATGCATTACTAATATATACTTTAGTGATGTTCAGTACATAAAAATGTGAAACCATTTTCAATTGGTCAAATAAAATGAATTTTGAGAATTTACCAGAATTTTTTGTTGATCACTGTTTCACCAGTGTATTGCCAACTATTTCTTTAAAAAAAAACAAACATAAAATCTCATATCTTATTAGAACTTGCAAATTACACAATATGAGCTTTCGTATTTCATGTATTTTTTTGTATTTTTTAATTTTTCGTATGCAATACAGTTATCAAAATAATAATTATTTAAATATATCATAATATTTTGTACATATCACTTTGTATTATAAAGAAAAATTTGTTAAGTTGTCAGACATAAAATTTCCACAAAGAAGACTCATGTTTGCAAAAAAGATAAAAATGACCATATTCCCATTTTGTTATTACAAAAATTAACAATAATTATTTGTTTTATGTACGAAAATTTACATAAAATATGGTATGTATCAAGGATAAATTTACCAATTCTTATCGTGAATTTTGTTCATGTTCAGCACATTTTAAAATATATTTTCTTTGGAAAAATATTGGGAACCATGTGGGACACCTTTTTATAAGCAGGTTCACGATTTAACCGGGCACGAGTTATCAAAAGAATGGTGTAGTGATTTAATCCAAAGGCATCTAAAAGCACAATGTAATTCCAATGAATAACTTAAATAAATAAATCCTCTCAACATATAACTGAACACAACTAAATGACTGATTCTGCTACAGATGAATGAATAATTCTTATGGAAACAGCCTTAATATAAAAGCCTAAGACACAGTAAGAGGACCAGGATGAGGGTCAAAACTTAATTTTCATAACATTTCATGTTAGTAAAACTTTAATAAACCACCTATCAAAGATTGGGTAGACCAGTTTTTACAATGGGAAAACTAATGTGCTTAACTCAGATGCAAGTAAATGTTTTAGAATTATTACATTAGTCAGGTAGGCCGAAACACCTACCCTCAGTTATGGACAAAGGTTATTAAATATAAATAAGAAGTGTAGTCAGTAATTAGCTGGTTATTAAAAGCTAAATGTTTCAGAATGAAATGCTCTGACAGTTTTTCCAAATGGTTACATTCCCAGGACCTTGTTTAGAAGGAACCTTGCTTCATGTGGAAGAAAGGTAATTAAGGAACTCTTTTTAATATTCATAAATCATGGAAAAGTAACTATAGTGTGCCAACCATGTTTGATTTTCAGATAGCAGCATATATGGCGTATTTAGCAGCCAGATTTATTTTAGAGGTTAGCATTAAATGAAACTATTAGACTGCTGCTAAAGTAAAGTATCAGACCACTGCTAAAATAAAGTAATAAGAACAAATGATATGCCAGGAGAGACAGTTTTTAGATGATTTATATTTCCAGAGAAAACATTTTTAGCTATTACTGGAACATACACTCCCACTCCCCTTCAGATATAGATACTGGACTGTCAGACTCATGTCGGAGAGTAACCTACAGACCCACTTAAGATTGTCAAGACTATTGTTATAATCAGACCATATAACATTAATCTTGTCATTGTTATATGGTGTAGCAGCTTATCCCTGTAATGGCTGTATGATATAGCAGCATAAACCTGTCATGATTGTATAGTGTAGCTGCATAACCCTGTCTTCACTGTAGGCTGTATCAGCATAACCCTGTCATGGTTGCATGGTATAGGTGCATAATCCAGTCATGGCTGTGTAGTTTAGCATCATAACCCTGTCATGGTACCATGTCATGGCTGTATGTTATAGCAGCATAACCCTGTCATGGCTGTGTTTTATAGCAGCATAACCATGTCATGGCTGTATGTTATAGTAGCATAACCCTGTCATGGCTGTATGTTATAGCAGCATAACCCTGTCATGGCTGTGTGTTAAGCAGCATAACCATGTCATGGCTGTATGTTATAGCAGCATAACCCTGTCATGGCTGTGTGTTATAGCAGCATAACCATGTCATGGCTCTATGTTATAGCAGCATAATCCTGTCATGGCTGTGTGTTATAGCAGCATAACCATGTCATGGCTGTATGTTATAGCAGCATAACCATATCATGGCTGTATGTTATAGCAGCATAACCCTGTCATGGCTGTGTGTTTTAGCAGCATAACCATGTCATGGCTGTATGTTATAGCAGCATAACCCTGTCATGGCTGTATGTTATAGCAGCATAACCCTGTCATGGCTGTATGTTATTGCAGCATAACCATATCATGGCTGTGTGATAAAGCAGCATAACCATATCATGGCTGTGTGTTATAGCAGCATAACTATGTCATGGCTGTGTTATAGCAGCATAACCCTGTCATGGCTGTGTTATAGCAACATAACCATGTCATGGCTGTATGTTATAGCAACATAACCATATCATGGCTGTATGTTATAGCAGCATAACCCTGTCATGGTTTATGGTGTAGCTGGATAACCCTGTCATAGCTGTATATTATAGCAGCATTAGTGATAAGAAAAGTGGTTGATTTTATTTTATTGTTACTCTGATAATATCGTGACAGCTTTCAATAAGAGAGCTGTTACATGATGAAATTATGGTTCTTGGCTGTTCACAATATCAGAATCTGGCACTGTAGTTCCATTTTTTATAGTAAATTTATATGTGACATTTTTCTCTAGTGTAAATGGCAAAATGTAAGTATTTTAAAAGCAAACGTTCAATAGGTCGCAGGAAATTGATAGAAATTAGGCAGCATCAGGCACACACATTATCAGTACATACCACACATTACCAGTACATACTACACATTACTAGTACATACTACACATTACCAGTACATACCACACATTACCAGTACATATTACACATTACCAGTACATACTACACATTACCAGTACATACTACACATTACCAGTACATACTACAGAATACCAGTACATACGACACATTACCAGTACATACTACAGAATACCAGTACATTTTACAGACTTCTGGTACATATTAAATTACCAGCATATATTACAAACTGATAATAGGTATGTAAATATTACAAACTTATGGTAGGTATAAAATTACTAGTATTATATAACAGACTACCAGTAGGTATTAAATTACCAGTATATAATACAGACTACCAGTGGGTATTAGATTACCAGTTTATATTACAGACTAACAGTAGGTGTTAAATTACCAGTATATATTACAGACTAACAGTAGGTGGTAAATTACCATTATATTTTACAGACTAACAGTATGTGTCAGATTACCAGTATATATTAGATTACCTGTATATATTACAGACTAACAGTAGGTGTTAAATTACCAGTATATATTACAGACTAACAGTAGGTGTTAAATTACCAGTATATATTACAGACTAACAGTAGGTGTTAAATTACCAGTATATATTACAGACTAAAAGTAGGTGTTAAACTACCAGTATATATTACAGACTAACAGTAGGTGTTAAATTACCATTATATTTTACAGACTAACAGTAGGTGTTAAATTACCATTATATTTTAGAGACTAACAGTATGTGTCAGATTACCAGTATATATTACAGACTAACAGTAGGTGTTAAACTATCAGTATATATTACAGACCAACAGTAGGTGTTAAATTACCATTATATTTTACAGACAAACAGTAGGTGTTAAATTACCAGTATATATTACAGACTAACAGTAGGTGGTAAATTACCATTATATTTTACAGACTAACAGTATGTGTCAGATTGCCAGTATATATTAGATTACCTGTATATATTACAGACTAACAGTAGGTGTTAAATTACCAGTATATATTACAGACTAACAGTAGGTGTTAAATTACCAGTATATATTACAGACTAAAAGTAGGTGTTAAACTACCAGTATATATTACAGACTAACAGTAGGTGTTAAATTACCATTATATTTTACAGACTAACAGTAGGTGTTAAATTACCATTATATTTTACAGACTAACAGTAGGTGTTAAATTACCAGTATATTTTACAAACTAACAGTATGTGTCAGATTACCAGTTTATATTACAGACTAACAGTAGGTGTTAAATTACCAGTATATATTTACAGACTAACAGTAGGTGTTAAAGTACCAGTATATATTACAGACTAACAGTAGGTGTTAAATTACCAGTATATATTACAGACTAAAAGTAGGTGTTAAACTACCAGTATATATTACAGACTAACAGTAGGTGTTAAATTACCATTATATTTTACAGACTAACAGTAGGTGTTAAATTACCATTATATTTTACAGACTAACAGTATGTGTCAGATTACCAGTATATATTACAGACTAACAGTAGGTGTTAAACTACCAGTATATATTACAGACCAACAGTAGGTGTTAAATTACCATTATATTTTACAGACTAACAGTAGGTGTTAAATTACCATTATATTTTACAGACTAACAGTAGGTGTTAAATTACCAGTATATTTTACAAACTAACAGTATGTGTCAGATTACCAGTTTATATTACAGACTAACAGTAGGTGTTAAATTACCAGTATATATTTACAGACTAACAGTAGGTGTTAAAGTACCAGTATATATTACAGACTAACAGTAGGTGTTAAATTACCAGTATATATTACAGACTAAAAGTAGGTGTTAAACTACCAGTATATATTACAGACTAACAGTAGGTGTTAAATTACCATTATATTTTACAGACTAACAGTAGGTGTTAAATTACCATTATATTTTACAGACTAACAGTATGTGTCAGATTACCAGTATATATTACAGACTAACAGTAGGTGTTAAACTACCAGTATATATTACAGACCAACAGTAGGTGTTAAATTACCATTATATTTTACAGACTAACAGTAGGTGTTAAATTACCATTATATTTTACAGACTAACAGTATGTGTCAGATTACCAGTATATATTACAGACTAACAGTAGGTGTTAAACTACCAGTATATATTACAGACCAACAGTAGGTGTTAAATTACCATTATATTTTACAGACTAACAGTAGGTGTTAAATTACCATTATATTTTACAGACTAACAGTATGTGTCAGATTACCAGTATATATTACAGACTACCAGTATTTTTTAGATTACCAGTATTTATTACAGACTAACAGTAGGTGTTAAATTACCAGTACATATTAACAGACTAACAGTAGGTATTATATTACCAGTACATATTACAAACTAACAGTATTAAATTACCAGTATATATTGCAGACTAATGGTAGGTATTAAATTACCAGTATATATTAACAGACTAACAGTAGGTATTAAATTACCAGTACATATTACCAGACTAACAGTAGGTATTAAATTACCATTACATATTACAAACTAACAGTATTAAATTACCAGTATATATTGCAGACTAACAGTAGGTATTAAATTACCGGTATATATTACTGACTACCAGTAGCTATTACACAGATAATGAGTAGGTGTTACACAGATTGCCAAAATATGACATGTACCCACAGTTTCCAGTACTTTGATTTTTAATCCTAGTTAGTACATGGCATTCAAAGCAAAAGCCAATGATCAAAAAATCTTACAACAAATAAATCATAAAAAAAATATGTTTACCGATTGAAGAGCATACTTGAAAAATTTACTCACATATAATCTAGGTTAATGGTAAAGTGCCCAGAACTGAGTCTGCTGTCATATAATGCACCATAAGACATGGATATATGTTAGGAATACTCAGTAGAACACACAGCATCAGCTCTAATCTGCTTGTGCTTTATACAATGGCAGATTATGTTGTTAAAAGTTCAGGTTAACTTAGTACTAAAAATTCCATAACAGAGTTATCCATTCAGCTCTTTCTGAATGCTGCCTGGTACATTATGTTTATCAGTGTATAGTGTCATTTTCCCTGAATTCTGCCAGGTACCAGGTACATTATTTCTGTCAGTGTATTGTGTCCTTTTTCCTGAATAATGCCTGGTACATTATTTGTCAGTGTATTGTGTCACTTTCCTTGAAGAATGCCTGGTACATTATGTCTGTCATTGTTACACTTAATAAATATTGACTTGTACATTATGTCTGTCAGTGTATAGTGTTTCTTTCCAATAACTTGGTATACACTGTTTTCTCTACCTTGGTATACACTATTTTTTATACCTTGATATATGCTATTTTCAGATGCAATTGAACTGTATGACACCCCTATTCGAGTGTTTGGCAAGCTGCCAGATACAAGTGTGGAATTCTGTGACTACATGTTTCAAGATGAAAAGATACAGGAGGTGATGGACAGAATTAAAGAATTACTTGATGTTGCAGTGACAGAAGATGACATTGATGTTACAAGTGAAAGAGTTGCAAGTAGGCATTAAGTCTGAAATAGTAAGATAGACTAATAATTGGATAGTTATAGAGAAATAGCATCATATAGACACAAAGATTCAGACACTTAATTGGATAATCAGTTGTAGAGAAATGTCACATAGACACAAACATTAATTATACTGTTAATTGGATGTCAGTTGTAGAGAAATATCACATAGACACAAACATTAATTATACTGTTAATTGGATAGTCAGTTGTAGAGACATATCACATAGACACAAACTTTAATTATACTGTTAATTGGATGTCAGTTGTAGAGAAATATCACATAGACACAAACATTAATTATACTGTTAATTGGATAGTCAGTTGTAGAGACATACCACATAGACACAAACATTATTTATACTGTTAATTGGATGTCAGTTGTAGAGAAATATCACATAGACACAAAGATTCAGACACTATTAATTGGATAGTCAATTGTAGAGAAATATCACATAGACACAAACAATTATTATACTGTTAATTGGATAGTCAGTTGTAGAGAAATATCACATAGACACAAAGATTCAGACAATGGTAATTGGATAGTCAGTTGTAGAGAAATATCACATAGACACAAAGGTTCAGACACTGTTAATTGGATAGTCAGTTGTAGAGAAATATCACATAGACACAAAGATTCAGACAATGGTAGTTGGATAGTCAGTTGTAGAGACATATCACATAAACACAATGATTCAGACACTGTTAATTGGATAGTCAATTGTAGAGAAATATCACATATACACAAACAATAATTATACTGTTAATTGGATAGTCAGTTGTAGAGAAATATCACATATACACAAACGTTAATTATACTGTTAGTTGGATAGTCAGTTGTAGAGAAATATCATATAGACACAAAGATTCAGAAACTGTTAATTGGATAGTCAGTTGTAGAGAAATATCACATAGACACAAAGGTTCAGACAATGGTAATTGGATAGTCAGTTGTAGAGAAATATCACATAGACACAAACGTTAATTATACTGTTGGATAGTCAGTTGTAGAGAAATATCATATAGACACAAAGGTTCAGACAATGGTAATTGGATAGTCAGTTGTAAGACATATCACATAAACACAAAGATTTAGACACTGTTAATTGGATAGTCAGTTGTAGAGAAATATCACATAGACACAAAGATTCAGACAATGGTAGTTAGATAGTCAGTTGTAGAGACATATCACATAAACACAAAGATTCAGACACTGTTAATTGGATAGTCAATTGTAGAGAAATATCACATATACACAAACACTAATTAAACTGTTAATTGGATAGTCAGTTGTAGAGAAATATCACATAGACACAAACGTTAATTATACTGTTAGTTGGATAGTCAGTTGTAGAGAAATATCATATAGACACAAAGATTCAGACAATCGTAATTGGATAGTTGTAGAGAAATATCACATAGACACAAAGATTCAGACAATGGTAATTGGATAGTTGTAGAGAAATATCACATAGACACAAAGATAAAGATACTGTTAATTGGATAGTCAGTTGTAGAGAAATATCACATATACACAAAGCTTAATATACTGTTAATCACAAAGTTTTAGCAAGCAATTTCATAAAAAATGCACTTTCAGACCTGCCATCTCTCACGATTTTGGCATGGAAATTTATGACTCTCGATAGCAATTCGCAAATTCATTCCCCGTGAACACTCTTTCCCCCAGGAATCCCTGAATTATCAATTGGCATAAATGAGGAATAAAATAACTTTTATCCCATTTTGGCATGGAAATTTATGACTCTCGATAGCAATTCGCAAATTCATTCCCCGTGAACACTCTCCCCTCCAGGAATCCCTGAATTATCAATTGGCATAAATGAGGAATAAAATAACTTTTATCCCATTAAGTTCTAGTCTAGATAGTAGCAGTGATGCCAATAAACTGTCCTGCATGATCTTAGTAGAACTTGATTCAATTGTTACAGTTTGCCCTGCAGCAAGCATTGTAGAGTATATAATTTATATTTAGAATAAAAATTTTACAAATACTCATGAAGAAAACTTACCCCAAATGATCTTTTTCTAAATGGCACATTTTTATACTCCATAGTAAGTTCAATTTTCTAGGCAAACAAAGACAGCATTTTTGAGTGTAAGAATTTTTGAGATATTAAAAGATTAGCATGTGTCATAATTTGTCGAGTTCATATTTTTCTGTGCATTCACCAACACCACTTCTGGATTAATACCATTTCATAATTAAGCTACACTGCTATTAAAATAATTTCATCTCCAAGGAAAAAGATATGTATTCCACAAAAAGGGAAGCATAGATTGGACTACACCAAAACCTAGCCTTGCATTCAGCCATGAAACATTGATGTACATTATGCTTTTTGTGCAAATTTTAGAAGTGTGTATGTGCACTGGGGCTTGTACCATTGTTTAAGATTTACATGTCAAACATGCCCTATATAATATTATTATATAGCACATGTTTCACATATAAATTGTAAGCAATGATACAAGCTCCTGCGGGCATGTGGCAAAACGATGTGAAAAAGCACACTACCTTCAAAAAGCATATTAAGAAAATTAAGAACATCCCCTGCAGATTTCATCTCTGGAAAACTCGTGTCCTGCAAGTTATCAATGCTGAAGGATTATTTGTGAGTTTTTTTGTTGAATAGAACATATCTTTCTCAACAACAGTGATGGTGAAAGAGTATTTCTTTCTGTGAGGAAAAATTGAAACAAACTTTAGTGCTTCCTTAGGTGCTGAAAATTTGAAACAATTTTAGTCACCAAGATCAAACAGCAGGCAAGAAGCCTGAATTGTTTTGAAAGCACATTTACCATAGCCCTATTGAGGAAGTTCAAGACTGCCATGGCATCATATCATGACAAATAGCATGAAGTTTGTGTGTATCAATAAATTTGACTGCAAAAAAAGTAGTACATGTAATCATTGTAAATAATGTGTTTTAGATTTATTTGGGGATTTTCATATAACGCAGTACTGACCATCAACATGGATGGAGCTAATGTCATGGTATAATTTTTCACTAATTGAGTTAAAAATTTGCTAATTTTTATCCCTCTTTTCACTAATTGCAAGTCTGGATAATTCTGCACTTTGTTTCTAAAATAATTATTATATTCACAATAAAGTTAAGTGATTCTCAAAAAGGATTGAGGATAATAATGGCTTGGAGGGTTAGATTACAAAGGTATATTAAAATGGATGCAAGGGATTTTCTTTTGTTTGTTTTGGGCTTGATGTAATTTCTTTTCACAAGATAGGTGATACATGGCATCCAGTATAACTGGAGAAGGAAGAAACTGGGGAAAACCCATGGGAAGCTGACTCAAGGGAAGCTACTGCTTTCTTACATTGGCTGAGCCTAGGACTCGGACCCATGTGAACAGACAAGAGACTCTGCCTTCCAGGGTCCCTCCAAAGGATATACATAAATTTTCAAATATTGATTATCATGTTACATTTTTGTAACCATAATCAAGTACAGTATCCCTCTATAAATGATGTGCCATGTTTAACCTAAATATTCAGACCTTCCAGTTTTCTAGACATCATATTTTCAAAATTTGGAACAATTTCAATAGCAAATGTTTTGTAAGCCAACAAAAAGTGAAACATTCAAGTTGGGTCAAAAAGTTAGGAATGATTTTGCCTGTACTAAGCAGTGGGATTCAAATAGGTCCCACTTTATGGATGACCTTTATTATTACACAGTTTGACTAAAGGCGAATGGGAAGTAATAAAAACAGTTGACAATCTGTTCAACTCATTAACATGCCATTCCCTAAACAAGGCGAGTTGCAAGATTGTTACGGTAATGATCATGGAAAAACTACATCTAATTTTATAACACTGGGTCAAATAAAGTCACCAATCATTTTGATAATTGCTTGGAATTGTTTTGTCCAGATTGCTTCAATCATTTTTGAAGAAAAATATGGATATCCAGATCACTCAATTCCCAAATGGAATCTCTTATTGGTTTTGACACTGCCTAACTCGTCTTCCCTCCCCCACAGCAAAAAAGCTTTCTTTCATGATTTGTAGTTTATGATAATGCTAACTTCAACATGCGGAGTGAATTAAATACAATATCCATTGATCTGAATTGCATGCAGTTTCATTTTGATGATTCAGTCATTTTAATGACACAACTTAGTTCCTTCCTAACAACATGTTGCCATCACTAATCAACAAACAGTAACTATTAACTCCCAGTCCTTGATCAATCTGTTAAAAGAAACAAAGATGCAGGAACCAATACCTACCCTCGGATGCAACCTAGTTAGCACCAACAGTATGCACATCCATTGTCAAAGACTATTCCATCAGTATGCACATCCATTGCCAAAGACTATTCCAACAGTATGCACATCCATTGTCAAATACTATTCCAACAGTATGCACATCCATTGTCAAATACTATTCCAACAGTATGCACATCCATTGTCAAAGACTATTCCAACAGTATGCACATCCATTGTCAAAGACTATTCCAACAGTATGCACATCCATTGTCAAAGACTATTCCATCAGTATGCACATCCATTGTCAAAGACTATTCCAACAGTATGCACATCCATTGTCAAAGACTATTCCAACAGTATGCACATCCATTGTCAAAGACTATTCCAACTGTATGCACATCCATTGTCAAATACTATTCCAACAGTATGCACATCCATTGTCAAAGACTATTCCAACAGTATGCACATCAATTGTCAAAGACTATTCCAACAGTATGCACATCTATTGTCAAAGACTATTCCAACAGTATGCACATCCATTGTCAAAGACTATTCCAACAGTATGCACATCCATTGTCAAATACTATTCCAACAGTATGCACATCCATTGTCAAAGACTATTCCAACAGTATGCACATCCATTGTCAAAGACTATTCCAACAGTATGCACATCCATTGTCAAAGACTATTCCATCAGTATGCACATCCATTGTCAAAGACTATTCCAACAGTTAAAGGCAGGAATGCAAGACCTAACTGCACAAGGGTTGGACGCTTGACTGATGTAACTTATTAAATCAGTTTATTTAACTTATCAAACAATCGCGTACAGTGAAGACGTAACAAATTTCATCCCAACCCTTCAGTATAGCAGCTGATAGGGGCGATGATTCTGTCAAGCTGTTCCCAGTTAGATATTTTGATCACACAGAAGGGGTTGTAACTGAAGCACTTTTGTCAGTTCCAACATGTAATAGAGTCTCTAATAATGAAAATGTTTTCACATTATTGAGTGATGATTTGAAAATGAAAAATGTAAGATGGAATAACTCTATTTGCATTGAATCAGATAATACTGCAGTGATGACAGGCTATATTAAAGGTGTATTTGAACATTTAACTAAGATGAATCTCTCTGTGCACTTAGTTGGATTGTTATGCCATTTGATGCATTTAGCAGTGAATCCATCAGTTTATTTAAGCAGATTTTCATGCCGTTTGATACGTTTAGCAGGGACTCCCTCAGTGTACTTTAGTGGATAGTCATGCCATTTGATTCATTTAGCAGGGACTAGCTCAGTGTACTTAAGTGGATGGTCATGCCATTTGATACATTTAGCAGGGACTAGCTCAGTGTACTTTAGTGGATGGTCATGCCATTTGATACATTTAACAGCTAAAAATGGGGCTTATAAACTACCTATTAGTTTTGAGGACTTGTTAGTGGACATATGATATTATTTAGACAAAAGTATGAACAGACAAATGGAACTGAAAGGACTCTGTGTGAAAGAGCAGACAAAATTATAGAAGCCTTATGTAACAAGATGTTTGTCTCTTGGTGAAGGTATAGAGAGACTGCTGGAACAATAGGAACCTTTACAGTTTGGTAATGAAGCAAGAGGTTCAAGGCAAAAGAGCCAAAGTAATATGTCAGGTGTCTAGTTCCACTTGTATCAGATATGAAAGAAGGAAATAAAGCATACTGTAAATTTTCGAGCTGTGATAGAAGTCAGGCTGCCCTCATGTCTGCCTCATAAGGAAGTAGGCATACTGTAAAGCTTTGAGCTGTGATAGAAGTCAGGCTGCCCTCATGTCTGCCTCATAAGGAAGTAGGCATACTGTAAAGCTTTGAGCTGTGATAGAAGTCAGGCTGCCCTCATGTCTGCCTCATAAGGAAAGTAAAGCATACTGTAAAGCTTTGAGCTGTGATAGAAGTCAGGCTGCCCTCATGTCTGCCTCATAAGGAAGTAGGCATACTGTAAAGCTTTGAGCTGTGATAGAAGTCAGGCTGCCCTCATGTCTGCCTCATAAGGAAGTAGGCATACTGTAAAGCTTTGAGCATGTGATAGAAGTCAGGCTGCCCTCATGTCTGCCTCATAAGGAAAGTAAAGCATACTGTAAAGCTTTGAGCTGTCATAGAAGTCAGGCTGCCTTCATGTCTGCCTCATAAGGAAGTAAGGCATACTGTAAAGCTTTGAGCTGTGATAGAAGTCAGGCTGCCCTCATGTCTGCCTCATAAGGAATGTAAAGCATACTGTAAAGCTTTGAGCTGTGATAGAAGTCAGGCTGCACTCATGTCTGCCTCATAAGGAAGTAAGGCATACTGTAAAGCTTTGAGCTGTGATAGAAGTCAGGCTGCCCTCATGTCTGCCTCATAAGGAAGTAAGGCATACTGTAAAGCTTTGAGCTGTGATAGAAGTCAGGCTGCCCTCATGTCTGCCTCATAAGGAAGTAAGGCATACTGTAAAGCTTTGAGCTGTGATAGAAGTCAGGCTGCCCTCATGTCTGCCTGATAAGGAATGTAAAGCATACTGTAAAGCTTTGAGCTGTGATAGAAGTTAGGCTGCCCTCATGTCTGCCCTCATGTCTGCCTCATAAAGAAGTAAAGCATACTGTAAAGCTTTGAGCTGTGATAGAAGTCAGGCTGCCCTCATGTCTGCCTCATAAGGAAGTAAAGCTTTGAGCTGTGGTGGAAGTCAGGCTGCATTCATGTCTGCCTCATAAGGAAAGTAAAGCATACTGTAAAGCTTTGAGCTGTGGAGGAAGTCAGGCTGCACTCATGTCTGCCTCATAAGGAAAGTAAAGCATACTGTAAAGCTTTGAGCTGTGGAGGAAGTCAGGCTGCACTCATGTCTGCCTCATAAGGAAAGTAAAGCATACTGTAAAGCTTTGAGCTGTGGTGGAAGTCAGGCTGCCCTCATGTCTGCCTCATAAGGAAAGACTGAGAAAATGAAATGCAATAAAGGTTGATTAGAGAAAGCTAACTCAGTTGAAAAGGCTCAGTGTGGATGTCAGACACCATCAGTTTGACATGATAGGAGAAAGTCAGTTACATAAAGAAAAAGGTTATGAATGTGTGTATGGCTTTGCAGTCTCATCAGTTGAAGTTTTGTTGCTTATTTCTAGGCCAAATAATTCCATTATTTAACAAGCACAACTTAATCCTTCAACAGGACAAGCCTGACAAGCATAGAGAAAACATGCTTGAAGCATTCTGGCAATTGATGATCAGATTTGTAACCAATATGTCATCAGTTCTCTCCACAACAATAGGGTTTGCAAGTTTTGTGATTTTTGAATATTTTAATTTTACTTTTAGCGGAGGAGGATTGGTCAGGAGGATGTAAAGAAGATGAAGAGGAAGAGGAAGAAGATAAAAATGGTTCCAATTTAGGAAAAGAATTAAAGTATTATTTAGGTAAGGCTTTGTTTAGGTTAGGCACTGCTTAGGTAAGGCATTATTAGGTAATAAAGGTATTATTTAGGTAAGGCATTGGTTAAGTAAGGTTTTGTTTTGTGGTTTGACTAATTCTTTTTAACACATTTTAAATTTATTTCAGTCTCACTAAGTCATTATCAAGAGTTTAATTTCATTCAATGATAAATTATAAGTATGAATATCTAATCATTCCTTTTTCTCAAGTGGAAAAATACCTCTTCTCAATTTTCTTGTGAAGACTGCCTGATCATTACTTTTGCATTTGTGTACATATGTATGTACAGTGCATTCATCACTTAGATGGCATCAGTGTACATATGTATGTACAGTGCATTCATCACTTATATGGCATCAGTGTACATATGTATGTACAGTACATTCATCACTTATATGGCATCAGTGTACATATGTATGTACAGTGCATTCATCACTTAGATGGCATCAGTGTACATATGTATGTACAGTACATTCATCACTTAGATGGCATCAATGTACATATATATGTACAGTACATTCATCACTTATATGGCATCAGTGTACATGTGTATGTACAGTACATACATCTCTTTATTATACTACATGTTTGCCTAGGCTATAGAATCAATATTGTACCAAACTAATCTACAGGTAAAACCTGTTATAATGCAATTACATTTACAATGCGATGGCAGCATGGCTCCCATATTTTAACTTAAGGTGACTTCTCCTTTTAACATCCTAAATACATGCTCTCAGAAAAGCCAATTATTTGTTTCCCTAGCAGAGATTTAATTTTATCTCTGCATTTAATGTTGACTTAACTTCAGAAATTTTCTAAAGCATATTGCATTGTTATAGTTGTTTGTGAGTATATTTGATGTGTGATGAGAGCCTGCAACACAAAACAAGCAATATATGATCAAGAGGTTAGTTAAAACTGATGACATTGAAATTTCAATGCACATTTAGTATGGTAAAGTTTTTCAAAACATTTTTAATATGATCCCGCTTATATTGCTATTTGACCTCCAAGCATTGTGTTATAATGGGTTATACTTGTCCCACATTTGCTTAGGCTATAAAATCTCAATATTGTCCCAGATTATTACACTGTGTCTCCCCATGCTATAAAATCAATATTGTCCCAGATTAATACACCATGTGTCTCCCCATGCTATAAAATCTCTATATTATCCCAGATTAATACACTGTCTCCCCATGCTATAAAATCAATATTGTCCCAAATTAATATACCAAGTGTCTCCCCATGCTGTAACATCTCTATATTGTCCCAGATTAATACACTGTCTCCCCATGCTATAAAATCAATATTGTCCCAGATTAATACACCATGTGTCTCCCATGCTATAAAATTGATATTGTACCAAATTAATACACCATGTGTCTCTCCATGCTATAAAATCTCTATATTGTCCCAGATTAATACACTGTCTCCCCATGCTATAAAATCAATATTGTCCCAAATTAATACACCATGTGTCTCCCCATGCTATAAAATCTCTATATTGTCCCAGATTAATACACTGTCTCCCCATGCTATAAAATCAATATTGTCCCAAATTAATATACCATGTGTCTCCCATGCTATAAAATTGATATTGTCCAAAATTAATATACCATGTGTCCCCCCCATGCTATAAAATCATTATTGTCCCAGATTAATACACCATGTGTCTCCCCATGCTATAAAATCAATATTGTCCCAGATTAATACACCATGTGTCTCCCCATGCTATAAAATCAATATTGTCCCAGATTAATATACCATGGATTCTTCCAGGATATAAAATCTGTAGAGTCCCAAATTAATATAGCATTAGTCTCCCCAGGTTATAAAATCAGTATTGTCTCAAATTAATATGCCATTTGTTTCCACAGGCTTAGAAATCTATCTCTGGCTGTACAAGTTTGCATTGATTGCTCTCAATAAGTGGCTTTACAATTTTTGATGGCTAACATGTATCACAGACTGAACTTCTTTATCTTTGCCGAATTTGGTGGTGGGATGGGTGATGGCTTCAAAGACTAAATCCTGATTATATCCTATTATCTTGAACCTTTGGAATTAATTCTAGGATCATTACAGATATTGGCAGTGTGTTCATGTTTGATTGTTACGTCAATGAAACTGATTTTAATTTTCAGTCTCTTTATTTATTTATTTATTTAGTTATTTATTGAAGTATCAGAATTAGTTCAAATCTTTTGAGTTAAGGGCCGTTCCATTAATTTGTAACTGAGATCCTGGGAAGGCACTTTCATTGAGGGATAGTCACGGATGGATGCAGTTCAAGTTTTTTGAGTTAAGGGCTGTTCCAGTAATTTGTATGTGTGCTTCTTCATTGACCATTGTATTAAAGGCTATGTCAGTATATCCGTTTCCTGATTAACCATGGCATTAAGGACTGTAACCGCTCTGGTGGCATAGTGCTTAGAGCGTCAGCCTCGAATGCGGAAGGTCGTGGTTTCAATCCCCGATCGAGTCATACCAAAAGCTTATAAAAACGGTACTAACAGCTGCCTTGCTTTACACTCATCATTAAGTGGTTAGTTTTAGGACTGGTCAGCATAATGTCAGGATAAAGTGACTGGGTGGAACATCATGCTACATGTCTGCGGCATGATACCCCAGTGCTAGACATCGCTATAAACTGCCACACTGCATACATCGTAGCAATATGACTGAAAAATTGTTAAAGCTATGTTAAAATTCATAATCACACCACATCACATTTAGAGCTGTTAAGACATTCAGTAAATCTGCTTCCTGATTGACCATTGTAATATAGACTGTAAAGACATGTCAAAATGTATGCTTCCTGATTGACCATTGTAATATAGACTGTAAAGACATGTCAAAATGTATGCTTCCAAATTGACAATTGTATTAAGGGCTATAAAGATATATTTGATGTCTGTTTCCTGATTGATCATTGCATTAAAGGCTGGGGCCCCAAGTGGCCGAGTGGTCTAAAGTGCTCGCCATTACGGATCACTGTCATCTCACCTCTGTCTGCATGGGTTTGTATCTCGAGCTTGGTCAATGTTATTATGTGAAAAAGCTTGCCAGTAGCTTCTCATGGGTTGGTGGTTCTTAACGGGTTCTCCTGGGCTCTTCCTCCACCATTAAGACTGACCACCATGTATCTTGTGCTGAAAAATGGGGTTAGACCCAATAACAACAACAGCATTAAAGGCTGTAAAAACATGTCAGTATGTGTACTTCCTGATTAACCATTGAATTAAAGTCTGTAAAGACATTTGATGTCTACTTCCTGATTGATCATTATTTTAAAAGCTGTAAGATAAGTCAGTATGTGTGCTCCCTGCTTTACCATTGAATAAAAGACTGTAAAACACATTTTGATGTCTACTTCCTGATTGACCAATGTAATAAAGGCTGTGAAGACATGTCACAATATGTGCTTCCAGATTGCCCATTGAATTAAAGCTGTAAAGACACATTTGATGTCTGCTTCCTGATTGACCATTGCATTAAAGGCTTTAAGACATTTGATGTCTACTTCCTGATTAATCATTGCACTAAAGGCTGTAAAGACATGTCATTATATGTGCTTCCCTGGGCAAATGATATAAAATCAGTGAGGGGTGCCATAATACCCATTATGACTGCATTAAAATCTGTGATGGAATTCCCAAAGATTGATTAATCATCCATTAGACATTAGACTTAGTAGACATCCATGATAACCAGTAGATATCTACCCATACCTAGTGGATAAGTGGATATCTGACCATACATATTGGATATCTACCTATACATTCCCATACTTAGTGGATATCTACCCATACCCAGTGGATAAATGGATATCTACCCATACACAATTGATATCTACCCATACATAGTGGATATCTACCCATACACAGTGGATATCTACCCATACACAGTGGATAAATGGATATCTACCCATACACAGTGGATATCTACCCATACACAGTGGATATCTACCCATACACAGTGGATATCTACCCATACACAGTGGATAAATGGATATCTACCCATACATAGTGGATATCTACCCATACCCAGTGGATAAGTGGATATCTACCCATACACAGTGGATAAATGGATATCTACCCATACACAGTGGATATCTACCCATACACAGTGGATAAATGGATATCTACCCATACATAGTGGATATCTACCCATACACAGTGGATATCTACCCATACACAGTGGATATCTACCCATACACAGTGGATATCTACCCATACACAGTGGATAAATGGATATCTACCCATACATAGTGGATATCTACCCATACACAGTGGATATCTACCCATACACAGTGGATATCTACCCATACATAGTGAATATCTACCCATACACAGTGGATATCTACCCATACACAGTGGATATCTACCCATACACAGTGGATAAATGGATATCTACCCATACATAGTGGATATCTACCCATACAGAGTGGATATCTACCCATACACAGTGGATAAATGGATATATACCCATACATAGTGGATATCTACCCATACACAGTGGATAAATGGATATCTACCCATACACAGTGGATATCTACCCATACACAGCGGATAAATGGATATCTACCCATACATAGTAGATATCTACACATATTTAGTGGATATCTACCCATACCCAGTGGATAAGTGGATATCTACCCATACATAGTGGATATTTACCCAGACATATTGGATAAGTGGATATCTACCCATACCCATTGGATAAGTGGATATTTACCCAGACATATTGGATAAGTGGATATCTACCCATACCCAGTGGATAAGTGGATATCTACCCAGACATATTGGATAAGTGGATATCTACCCATACCCAGTGGATAAGTGGATATTTACCCAGACATAGTGGATATCTACCCATACATAACCATACTTAGTAGATATCTACCCATACATAGTGGATATCAACCCACACATAGTGGATGCCTACCCATACATAATGGATATCAACTCACACACAGTGGATATCAACCCATACATAGTGGATATCTACCCATGCATAGTGGACACGTTATTCCTTACTCCACAAATCCATGTCCACAGTACTGAGTAGGCAATTCAAAATCAACAATGCATGTACTGTGCATCGTTCCACCCACACCTTAAATTGAGCCCCTTGTTAAAGTTTTATGTGTTTCTAGATAAATAGCACTTGCATTTATTAATGTGAGTTCACTGATTTTCATGGAGAGTCAATATTCTTTTGATTTCATGGTTACTACAAACCATTAAGTCAGTAACCTAACAGAAAATGATATTTCTATGAAAATAACAGATTTCCTTCCCTAATCCAGAAGTTTTATGTATAGACAAAGGTTTCTCTTTTGTTGCAAAACCGCAAAAATTAACGCCCATCAATATTGATGAATTCAGAATAATTTATTTTAACCCCATCAGTGACAGAAAATTGAATGCTGTTTTGTATAACAAAAGAAATAAATGATTTCAATTACACAACTGAGTATTTCACATATTCTTCAAGCAGAGATATAGTTGCTTCCTTTTTCACTAGATCAGATGCAGTTCAGATGAAGAAAATGCCAATACACAAAGTATGTTAGACATGTTATCCACTGAGCCTTCACCATGTCTATAAAATTGGCCTGAGTTCAATTTCACATCATGTTAAATGTAAACTGACAGTGTCTATAAAATCATCCTGAATTCAGTGTCACATCATGTTAAATGTAAACTGACAGTCTATAAAATCATCCAGAATTCAGTGTCACATCATGTTAAATGTAAACTGACAGTGCCTATAAAATCATCCTGAATTCAGTGTCACATCATGTTAAATGTAAACTGACAGTGTCTATAAAATCATCCTGAATTCAGTGTCACATCATGTTAAATGTAAACTGATAGTGCCTATAAAATCATCCTGAATTCAGTGTCACATCATTTTAAATGTAAACTGATAGTGCTTATAAAATCATCCTGAATTCAGTGTCACATCATGTTAAATGTAAACTGACAGTGTCTATAAAATCATCCTGAATTCAGTGTCACATCATGTTAAATGTAAACTGACAGTGTCTATAAAATCATCCTGAATTCAGTGTCACATCATGTTAAATGTAAACTGACAGTGTCTATAAAATCATCCTGAATTCAGTGTCACATCATGTTAAATGTAAACTGACAGTGTCTATAAAATCATCCTGAATTCAGTGTCACATCATGTTAAATGTAAGCTGACAGTGTCTATAAAATCATCCTGAATTCAGTGTCACATCATGTTAAATGTAAACTGACAGTGTCTATAAAATCATCCTGAATTCAGTGTCACATCATGTTAAATGTAAACTGACAGTGCCTATAAAATCATCCTGAATTCAGTGTCACATCATGTTAAATGTAAACTGACAGTGTCTATAAAATCATCCTGAATTCAGTGTCATATCATGTTAAATGTAAACTGACAGTGTCTATAAAATTATCCTGAATTCAGTGTCACATCATGTTAAATGTAAACTGACAGTGTCTATAAAATCATCCTGAATTCAGTGTCACATCATGTTAAATGTAAACTGACAGTGCCTATAAAATCATCCTGAATTCAGTGTCACATCATGTTAAATGTAAACTGACAGTGCCTATAAAATCATCCTGAATTCAGTGTCACATCATGTTAAATGTAAACTGACAGTGCCTATAAAATCATCCTGAATTCAGTGTCACATCATGTTAAATGTAAACTGACAGTGTCTATAAAATCATCATGAATTCAGTGTCACATGTTAAATGTAAACTGACAGTGCTTATAAAATCATCCTGAATTCAGTGTCACATCATGTTAAATGTAAGCTTGTGCACTGAAGATAACATTTTAGTACAACACACAATTGCAGACAGATAGGTGTCCATCTTGTTTAGAAGACCTCTGACCTTTAGAACTTTTCATGTTTAGAAAATACTGATAGACACTATTTGCTTGGTTTAAAATATTTCATGGCATAGCAACATATAAAACTTTTGAGTAATGTACCCTGCCCAAGAACACATCACAGTAACTGACCTGGGCTGATATAGTGGTAGAATTCAAACTGCTTGAACACACCACAGTGACTGACCCAGAATGATAAAATGGTATAATACAAATTGGCATCCTTTCAGTTGCATGCCAGACATGTATTCACCGAGTCATGACAAGGGCAATAAAATCAGCCTGAATTCAGTTTCATATATTAAATGTAAGCTTGTACACTGAATATAACTTTTTAACATGATATGCACTTCCATATAGCCACTTTTGGCAACCATCTTGCTCTTAATGACTTCTGACCTTTAAAACTCTTAAGTGAATGGAAAACAAAATTGTATGTGGTGTTGGTCAAAATGTTGATAAATAAAATATTGCACATTTTCCATTGCAGTAGCTGGAGTTGGTATTTTGGTTGCAACAGTGGCAGCTGGGTTGACTTATGTCTTCACAAATAATTCCTGACAAGTTATGCTGGAGGTGGACCGGCTTTAGAACAGTAAATCAGTTACTGCTTAGTGGTCATCACGTTAACATCCATCCAGTTGAAGTAAGAGATGTCCAAATGATTGTTCATGCCTGGACCAGAAATTTGTCAGAGCTGTTAGAGGTTCAACTTTGACACAGAGGAACATTTGACAATATTGCATGTAAAATTCAACATATTGTCCATGGATCACTTTGTGTCCAATTCAACATATTGTCCATTGACCACTTTGTGTCCAATTCAACATATTGTCCATTGACCACTTTGTGTCCAATTCAACATATTGTCCATTGACCACTTTGTGTCCAATTCAACATATTGTCCATTGACCACTTTGTGTCCAATTTTTCATCATATGTAGAACATTATCTTTCTAACTAGAAGTTGTTTGTGTTTTCATACTAGTATCATATTTAGTGTCCTTACCAAGATATTCAAATTATCTAACTATTATGTCAGGGTAATGATTCTAGTATTTTCATGTATTAAAAGTATTGTGGTGTTTTTATGAAGTATATCTCTTTTAAAAATATGAAAATTACATAATTCTGCATTACATTAATTGGTGATGTAACATTTCATACGATCCACTAAACCAGATGATTATTATTTTATATTCTATTTTACCTATTTCAGACATGTCAGCCGGATTAGAGCATGTACTTTATTTTGTAACATGTGCTTTCAAGAAAGTAGCTTATTTAGTTTGTAAAGAACAGTTTTTTTTTGTACTTCTATTATCCAAGATTCAGCCTTTTGGGTCATCATGTGCAAAGGTCAAAAGGTCATTCATTTGAATACTCACAGACCACTCTCATGCCACCTGTGTCTTAATGAAGAGTACCATGAGCACTTAGTGTAAAGTGCCTCAGTAGAGTGAGGATCTAATTGTATTACGGGGTTTGTGATGAATCCCATTATTTTGGGTAAATTATTTTTTTTAAAATTGCTACCTACTGGTGAATATAGTTTACTTGATTGCACTCTTTGACCTAATAACCCTATTGTTTGAGGGTATGACTAAAATATGTCCCAGGTCACATGATCATACTTGAAGTGTAGCTCATTTTAAGATCAGAATTACATTTTGTCTAGCTGTTCTTAGCAGCTTTAAAGTGACTTGCATGATTTGTTTTGTTTTATGGTACAGTACCACAAGGAGGTTATTTAGTGCCAAGGCAATTGTCATAAAATACCTTGTCCAAGTACACACCATGGTAGCCAACCCAGGCCAGTCTGATGGTAGGGTTCAGTCCAGACCAGACTGATGGTAGAATTCAGTCCAGGCCAGACTGATGGTAGAATTTAGTCTAGATCAGTCTGATTGTAGAATTTAGTCCAGACCAGTCTGATGGTAGAATTCAGTCCAGACCAGTCTGATGGTAGGGTTAAGTCCAGACTAGACTGATGGTAGAATTCAGTCCAGGCCAGACTGATGGTAGAATTCAGTCCAGGCCAGACTGATGGTAGAATTCAGTCCAGACCAGTCTGATGGTAGAATTCAGTCCAGGTCCGTCTGATGGTAGAATTCAGTCTAGGTCAGTCTGATGGTAGAATTCAGTCAAGGCTAGTCTTATGGTAGAATTCAGTCTTATGGTAGAATTCTGTCTGGGTCATTCTGATGATAGAATTCAGTTCAGGTTAATCTGATGGTAGAATTATTTCTGCTGGTAGAATTCAGTCCAGGACAGTTAGATGGAAGAAATCAGTTGAGGCCAGTCTGATGGTATAATTTTAGCTGGGTCAGCCTAATGGTAGAATTAATTCAAGGTCTGTCTGATTGTAGAATTCAGTCCAGGCCAGCCTGATGGTAGAATTCAGTCCAGGCCAGTCTGATGGTAGAATTCAGTCTAGGCCAGTCTGATGGTAGAATTAAGTCTAGGTCAGTCTGATGGTAGAATTCAGTCCAGGCCAGTCTGATGGTAGAATTTAGTCCAGGCCAGTCTGATGGTAGAATTCAGTTGCACACTAATCATTAAGCCACCATGGCCTTGCTTCAAAGTAAGAGAACATTTACCCTTTACACATTATTAGGAATCAAAGTTGTTTTAAAACAAATCATATATAATATTAAAGTGCTCTATACTATACAAACCTGTATTGTTATACAAACCTGTATTGTTGTACAGAACTGTAATGTTATACATCATTTGATTTAAATTCCCAAAAGTTTCCAACAGTTTTTTTTTTCTTAAGGATTACAGCAGTATTAGTTTTGAAAATTCATTGACTTGCTTAGTTCAGCTATGTGTTTGAATTTGAAGGAGTTCTTCAGTACTGGCACTTTTCTAATTTACATGTCTGATGTTCATGAAATTTACATTTCAGGAATAAATATTGAAATTTGTTATTATTTTGGTAAGGTTTTGTATCAATGTCAACATCATGTTCTGCTTGCCCAGCAAATAGTTTTCAACTGGCCCTAGGCTACTAAAACTAAAATATATTTTTGTTAAATATAGATTGACCAAGTAGGTTTTTATATATCAGATCTTTTTCCATATGCATCTTCTTGTACGTACAGTCAATAGTCAATCCAACCATACAAGTACCAGAGGTAATATGAATAGATTGGAGTTTATTTCAGAGTTATTTACAATGAATAAAATGTTTGATGCTTTTTGTAAATTTCCTGCATACATTTTGCAGCATATTTTGTTTCATGGAAATAACAGAGGTAGTTGAAATGGGCCATTCCATTTAAATATACTGCAAAATTGCACCACAGGCAGTTTCCCCTATTGCCTGCCCATTATGACAGCCTTACCAGGGTACTATGGTTACTCAATGAGTTCATACAAAAATGATGTAAAAATTTTATAATTATGAGTAAATACTCCCAAAAAATGGAAAGTATCTTCCTTGCATGCAAAGTATGTTTTACTGGAACAGTCCTAACATATTGAAGCTTGTAATCATGATTATGTTGTGAAACATTGTGCCTTTGTGAAGGACATTGCCTTATATGTTTTCATCTTTAAAATCAGGAAAGATGACATCTTATTGTAAGAAATCTTTTAAAACAAATGTTCAAAGATAAAGTTTGTGAGTAAATTGATAGTTAAAAATACATGCAGCTTTTATTTTGCAATATAAAAATGCTGAATACAAAAGTCAGATTGCAAATATTTTTTATTTAGCAGAATAGACATGGATATGTGAGTGTGCAGGAGAAGTGGTTGAAAATAAATACTGTGTCTGAGGATTAGAGATGGATGTGTGAGTGTGCAGGAAAAGGGGTTGAAAATATCTATTGTCTTAGGATTAGAGATGGATGCTTGAATGTGCAGGAAAAATTGGTGATAGATATGTATACATTGTCTTAGGATTAGAGATGGATGTTTGAGTGTGCATGAGAAGGGGTGGAAGATATATACTGTGTCTAAGGATTAGAGATGGATGTTTGAGTATTCAAGAAAAGGGGTTGAAGATATGTAGACATTGTCTTAGGATTAGAGAAGGATATGTTGTGTGCAACAGAAGGGGTTTGTGATATAACATTGTATTAGAATTTGAGGATAAGTTTACATTTTTTGGAAATATTTAGTGAAAATAGACATGAATATATTTTTACTTCTGATTTTATAAATTGTTCGTGTTCGTAAAGTTTGTATATTTGTATTAAAACCTCATTTCATTTTCCATTTTGATGTTATCATTTCGTCAGATTAAATTGTTGTACATGTCAGGGATTTTAGTAAAAGGTTTAATTATTATCAATGTAGAAAAGAGCGCAAGATGTCAAAATAAACAGCAGAAGAATGCACTGATTTCGATAATTGTATGTTTAAAACATTTAAAAAATTGTTTGTGGAAACTTTTAAACCTTTTTTCCACAGTTATTCTGCCAAAGGACATACCAACAAATTAAATGTGTTATATCTTTTGTATTATGCCAATTTTTTTATACCTTGGTGTACAACACTTTATACCATGGTATACAACACCTTTTATACTGTGGCATACAACACTATACATTTGAATAGTTTTTTTTTACAGTGATATAGAACATTATTTACAGATGCATGAGCTAGGTGTCAGTGAAAAATGTAATTATGTAAGATTCTTTTAGAGGATTTGTTATGATTTCCTACAATAACAAGAAGCAAAATGGATACCTGATCATTTTTAAGAGAAAAACATTGAAATTCTCTGCTGCTTTTTTGTGAACTCCAATCTTGTGTGCAAGTACTATCACTCAATTCTGTTTTTTTAACTGATACAGTCAGATATAATTACAATGAAATGCTTATTTTATTTAATATGTCATTCAAATGAATTCTTTGTTGTTATGGTGGGTGGGGCAATTGGTCTAAGATAAAATCCTTTGTTGTTGTGGTGGGTGGGGCAATTGGTCTAAGATAAAATCCTTTGTTTTGGTGGGTGGAGCAATTGGTCTAAGATAAATTCCTTTGTTGTGGTGGGTGGGGCAATTGGTCTAAGATAAATTCCTTTGTTGTTGTGGTGGGTGGGGCAATTGGTCTAAGATAAAATCCTTTGTTGTGGTGGGTGAGGCAATTGGTCTAAGATAAAATCCTTTGTTTTGGTGGGTGGGGCAATTGGTTTAAGATAAAATCCTTTGTTTTGGTGGGTGGGGCAATTGGTCTAAGATAAATTCCTTTGTTGTTGTGGTGGGTGGAGCAATTGGTCTAAGATAAAATCCTTTGTTGTGGTGGGTGAGGCAATTGGTCTAAGATAAAATCCTTTGTTTTGGTGGGTGGGGCAATTGGTTTAAGATAAAATCCTTTGTTTTGGTGGGTGGGGCAATTGGTCTAAGATAAATTCCTTTGTTGTGGTGGGTGGGGCAATTGGTCTAAGATAAATTCCTTTGTTGTTGTGGTGGGTGGGGCAATTGGTCTAAGATAAAATCCTTTGTTGTGGTGGGTGAGGCAATTGGTCTAAGATAAAATCCTTTGTTTTGGTGGGTGGGGCAATTGGTTTAAGATAAAATCCTTTGTTTTGGTGGGTGGGGCAATTGGTCTAAGATAAATTCCTTTGTTGTTGTGGTGGGTGGAGCAATTGGTCTAAGATAAAATCCTTTGTTGTGGTGGGTGAGGCAATTGGTCTAAGATAAAATCCTTTGTTTTGGTGGGTGGGGCAATTGGTTTAAGATAAAATCCTTTGTTTTGGTGGGTGGGGCAATTGGTCTAAGATAAATTCCTTTATTGTTGTGGTGGGTGGGGCAATTGGTCTAAGATAAATTCCTTTGTTGTTGTGGTGGGTGGGGCAATTGGTTTAAGATAAAATCCTTTGTTGTGGTGGGTGGGGCAATTGGTTTAAGATAAATTCCTTTGCAGATTACTCAATTTTGCATAAGTTTGAGTCTTGGCTTGACCAGTATGGTATGAGAAAGCTGGCCAGTAGCTTCCCATGGGCTAGTTGTTCTTTCTGGTGTTTTTCCTGGTTCTTGCTGCACAAATATACCAGCCACAACCTCTAGCCTGTCATGTGCTAAAAATGCCTTAAATGGTTGGAAAAAAATCCCCCAAACTATGATGTTTTCTTTTTTATTATTTTCACATAATGAATATGTCATGACATTAAATTCTGTGTTGTATGCCTATGAAACCTCAGTGTAATATCATTAAACATTGAATTCTAATGTGGACTTGGTTTGAGTATTATGTAATAATAGTAAGGTTGAATGTAATATCATTAAACATTGAATTCTATTGTGGACTTGGTTTGAGTATTATATAATAATAGTAAGGTTGAATGTAATATCATTAAACATTGAATTCTATTGTGGACTTGGTTTGAGTATTATATAATGATAGTAAGGTTGAATGTAGTATCATTAAACATTGAATTCTATTGTGGACTTGGTTTGAGTATTATATAATAATAGTAAGGTTGAATTTAATATCATTAAACATTGAATTCTATTGTGGACTTGGTTTGAGTATTATATAATAATAGTAAGGTTGAATGCCTTTTGACCAGTTTGTGACACCATCATGTTCATCTTTGTGTAACATGTACACAGTGATATAACAATGTCATTATGATGTTTGTGTGAGATCTGAATCTGTGTAGTTTATATGTGAGTATATACAGTATTGGATAATTGTATGTAGTTCTAAGAACTGACTAATATTTTTGTACTGATTCTGTCAATGGGACTTTGTTTTATTAAATGTCTTAATAATATACTGATTCTGTCAATGGGACCTTATGAAATGTCTTGGTAATATACAGATTCTGTCGATGGGACTTTATTTTATTAAATGTCTTAATAATGTCCTGGTTCTGTCAATGGGACTTTATTGAATGTCTTTGTAATATACAGATTCTGTCAATGGGACTTTATTGAATGTCTTTGTAATATACAGAGTCTGTCAATGGGACTTTATTGAATGTCTTTGTAATATACAGATTCTGTCAATGGGACTTTATTGAATGTCTTTGTAATATACAGATTCTGTCAATGGGACTTTATTGAATGTCTTTGTAATATACAGATTCTGTCAATGGGACTTTATTAAATGTCTTTGTAATATACAGATTCTGTCAATGGGACTTTATTAAATGTCTTTGTAATATACTGTGCATATTTTTCATTAAATGACAATACCTTTTAAGATCATGTCTTTATTCTTTTTAAACAAATTGGTATAAACTACATGAAATTAGAAACCACAGTATAACTCAACAAACTTCCAGAAATTAAAGATGAAAGCTGAATATACTGATATAAAATCTGTTGTACTTCTATAATGGAGGCTGAGGACATGCATAAAGACGTGACATAAATAAACTCTCTTTTCTAGTTTTTACAGTATGATAACTCTACGAGTCTCATATTTTCTTTGGTCGGATAAAAAAGTTGATCAAGTCAGTGACAACTCAGTTGACCAAGTAGTATCCCTTGAAAGGACCCCATTACTTGGTACAACTTGCAATAAATTGGAAATCTACTAAACTGGCACAAACAAAAAGCTCAGACT
Source organism: Potamilus streckersoni (assembly GCA_016746295.1). Classification (NCBI taxonomy): domain Eukaryota; kingdom Metazoa; phylum Mollusca; class Bivalvia; order Unionida; family Unionidae; genus Potamilus; species Potamilus streckersoni. The sequence continues at coordinate 63,007 of JAEAOA010001719.1, read as the reverse complement.
ATGCAGTCTATTTTTGCTGCTTAAAACCACATCATAATTATGAAAAATATTTTCTTTTGGTCAACCAGGCCCAGAAAAATAAACCTTGTCTGATTGAGAAGAAAACGAGGTTATGAAATTGTACAATGGGGGACTACAAGTTTTCTTACAAGAATTAGTTAATGAAATACGAACTTGCGTAATTTTTGGCTTCATTTTCACTCCCTACTCTGTCATTTCTACTGTTGGCTTTCTCTTGCTGCTGACAATATCAGAAATTGGATAAATTTATTGTTAAGATAAGTGGACAGGCACAAGTTTGTAATTTTGTGTCAAATGATTCTCCAAAATTAATGGAAGTAAATAGAAATAAAAGAAACAAATTAGTACAACTGTATCAGACCACTCCAGTAGCCTAGTGGTTAGAGGATTCACCTTGGATGTGGGAGGTCACCGGTTCGAACCCAGGGATCGTACTGGGCTTTGCTATTGTAGCAAATTGCAATCTTTTCCTAATTGATGACAAAATAAACAATCTGGTGTGTTTTTGGGCAATAGCATTTTTGACCCTTAAAAGTTTTATGTTGGGTTTGGAGTTGAGAAACTCAAAGGCACCATGACAGTAAGCACAAACTTGGATATAAAATTGCTCTGGAATCATTGTTACAAATCCTTTGTTCACATTAACAAACCACCTAACACAGCCTTGCTGTATCTTAATTAGCTTACACTGATGTCTGGCCTTAGTACTCTGTGCTGTAACAAGTTACATAACCCAAATAGCCATTCTTCCCTGACTAGCTACCTCTGAAGGTGTGAATGGGACAACTACAATGTACATGACTATGGCAAGTTTTTTTCCTTCTTGAAACATGTGCCAGAAAAAATTAGTTTTGCTGAAACTTAAAAAAAAGTGATTACTGTTGAAGCATTGATCATTCAGTATATACTATGCAAATAAAAACATTCTGTCTCTGTCAATGTTTTTATAATTTTTTAATGTTACCGCAACAAAAACAGGTATGAACTTGAGTGGTCTTTCAAAGTTGTGCATTCAATAACACATAAGCCTTCCTCGGAGCAAGATGACCTTTGATCAGAGGAAGTGAGCAACAAACTTAAATAAAAGCATTGTTTCATTTTTCATAGTTACTGGAACATTTATTGTGGAGTAAAGGTTTCCTGTTTGTAACAAAAAAATGATTATGATATATATATATATTCACATACAGTAACATGCAAAGATAAGGAAAATAAGAGACCAAAGTGAGTCTGAGATCATTCACTTGGCTCACAGAATAGTGTAAGAGTTCAGAGAATCAGTCTTTTTAAAAACATTTTATTATTTCCTTCCTGTACATACTGGTGATGGGATCAGACCATATGTTATCACAACATTAAAGGCTTCTCCCTTACACTTATTTCACACACACAGACATATAATTTAATGCTGTGAAAATAAAGAAGAGAGAATTGTATCACTAGTTGTGTTCCAGTCTAAACTCCTCTTAAGTTTTTGTATATAGAGTGTAATAAAAATATTATGCTTGGAAAAAATATTGGTTTCCACAGTAGTCAAATTTGCATGCAACTTTTTCTGTTGCTTTGACTGCAATGTATTTGTCTAATATTAAGAAGCTTTTAAAGCCATTTAGGGGAAGTATATCTCTTCATTCTGTAGGAATAGGTGTAGAGCTTAGTACACAGAAGAATACAATATCAAGGTTTTTCATTTCATTGATCAACATCTATTTCTCTGAAAAACACCATTTTGACATTTGGAGTAAATATTATTTTTAGGACATATCCAATTCAATGATCTACATCACCCCCTAATCTGTTAATGACACTACATTTTTGTAACTATTGCACAAAAAGATTCTGAAAAGTCATTAAAAAATTTGCATTTATCATTGGTATGGATAACATGATACTGGAGCCATTGTAATTTTGAATTATTTTAAAATCATTTAGAATATATACTTGGCCAAAAACTGCTAGCAAAGTTAAAATTATGTTGCCATTTTTTACATGATGGGTAATCCATTTTGTGTACATGATGGGTACCTTGTTTGCTCTTATTAGTGTGTTCATTCACAATTTCATGTACAAGACATTTTCCTGCTTGAAGTATATTTCTTGTATTAAAAGTTTACAAACCAATAAAACATCATGCCAAAACATATTTTCCTTTCCTTTGAAAATTTATTTGTATATTCATCTCCTAATATGTCAATAATTTTGATCTCATTATTTCATACTCACACATGGCCTAATTTCCTTTTTGTTGCAAGAGGTTTATGAATCCAAGTTATTGTTAATATAAATGTTGTATTATCACCGCTTTCCCTCCTTTGTAGATGCTCCCTTTTAATTCTATAAAATGTGGACTTCCACATAAATCTGGAAAATATTTCTTTCATCTCACTAATAAAATTTTGCAAAGGATTTGTTAAGAAGAAAATATGTTAATGTTGGAATAACCTTGGTTTCATGGTTCCCATGCATTTCTGAAGATAAATTTCCATGTTCTCAAACCTGTATTGACAGGGACTCGTGTCTTTGTATATTATATAATAAAGCATTGACAATTTCTCATTTCTCCTGCATCCTTTATGAGACCAGAAACCAATGCTTCAAGCTACAGGTCACTGTGTAATAATTTTGCACCAAAGTTCAGCTCAGAGATTAGGCATTTTTGACAACAAAGGTGGCTTAAATTGAATAGCAGTCCATTTTCTAATCCAAAACATCCAAGTCAGAAAAGATGATCCTGTACTCAAACCATAAAATGTATCTCAAAAAAACAAACTTGACTATATTCCTATAAATTGTCATGCAAAGTCATTTCCAACTTTAAACATGCTAAGTTTAATTTGCTGACCTGCATTATGTTGCTACATGGATAAATTAGTTTTGTTTCCTTTCAAACCTTTAATTCTAAAATATTCTAAGTAATATATAATTGTGTTATGCAAAGTAAACTTTTCATATCATAGTATGAAAAATTAATAAGTGTAATGTATTAGAATCTTTTCTTGTAATGAAGGTTTAACTCTCAATTAATCTGTACCAATAAATCCAAACAAGATTTTTCAAGCAACGTAAACTCCTTAAAAAGATCTTATTAAAAATCCATTTAAAAATATTTACACAAGGGTTGATTTAAATTTTGACAAAAAAAACATTAAAATTATATATTATTACATAAACAAGAACTGAATTTTCTGTAAAATCATGTCTTCTTGTACATCGATAAACCAGTCCTCAAGAATGTATCGACAGAGGGACTCGTATCTTTGTTTTTTATATAATAAAGTGTTGACAATTTCTCATTTCTCCTGCATCCTATATGAAACTTCAAGCTTCATGTCACTGTGTAATAGTTTTGCACCAAAGTTCAGCTCAAAGATTCTGCATTTTTGACAACAAAGGTGGCTTAAATTGAATTGCAGTCCATTTTCTAATATGGTTTTCCAATGGTTATATTCCCCATTACATTTTTCACATATGGACATTTAGGTTGGGGTGCAGATCAGCTACTGCACCTTGAAATTTTTTAATTTTCTGCCACCGTGTAGTAGTGGCATATGGTAGTCACTTACCAGCGGGCCTAGCAAATTTCAACTCATACCTGTATAAAGTTAATTATAATCATTATGTCTTTAATCCACTGTTACATGTAGGCTCATACAAAAGTAACAAAAACAAGTGTGAAGCCAACATGTTTTGTAAATTTTAACAAAATAATTTATTTCTTAAGAAAACAATGTAAAATAGGAAATAGGGTTTATGGTTTGTGAATATAATCCAAAACTTGATCCTTGGATTGAAAAATATAAGTTCTATTGCTAAGAGTTTTAAATGAATCCAGGTTTGAATCTTGAAGAAATTCCAATATGGCGGTGATGACGTCAGATGAGGTCATTGTATTTCCGGCAACATATCCTCAATGTACTTGCAGTTTATAATGTTTTTGTTTTGAATTTCAGAATAAATTTCCACTGAATATCTTTTTCCCAGAACTTTTATAAATATGAAGAACTTCTGTAGTTTTCTAGAGAATAAATTATTAAATTACCCAAAAAATAGATGTACTTCAAAACAATCTGACATCAATAAGTTCTATTACTGATGCCAGATTGTTTTGAAGTACATATATTTTTACTTTAATTTAATACTCATTCTCAGAGTTATATCATTACAATTTGAGGGTACAAGGTGTTTTTACAACTTATACCCTCAAGGTGTAACAATACATCTGTCTAAATTACTCTGAGAATGACTATTAATACCCCAATTTTTGACACATTGTGGCCCATGTTGTCACCCAGATGGAACAATGCAGTAAAAGTATACAGCCGATAGTCGCATAAGCCTGAATGAATCTTCAAAGGCCAATTAACACCACTTGTTCAATTTTGAAAACAAATTTATCATATTCTTTTTGAGCTTTTTTTAGACATGCTCTTGAAAGGTTTTATTTATGAAAATAGCAACAATATTTGGCTAATCATTGGCATCATTTGTACAAATTTGAAAAGCTTTCATGCTGTGTGCTTTTTATCACATGAAAGGCTTTCATGCTGTGTGCTTTTTATCACATGAAAGGCTTTCATGCTGTGTGCTTTTTATCACATGAAAGGCTTTCATGTTGTGTGCTTCTTATCACATGAAAGGCTTTCATGCTGTGTGCTTTTTATCACATGAAAGGCTTTCATGTTGTGTGCTTTTTATCACATGAAAGGCTTTCATGTTGTGTGCTTCTTATCACATGAAAGGCTTTCATGTTGTGTACTTCTTATCACATAAAAGGCTTTTATGTTGTGTACTTCTTATCACATAAAGTGAAATTGGGTTGATTTTATAAAAGGTGATTCTTCATTTTTATCTTAGTGACAGGAGCATCATTTAAGAATGGACTCAAATTACTTGTACTAATTCACATAATTTACAAAAGAAAATGCTTTAGAATATTGATTCAATAGTTTATGGTCCTTATCAGGAGGTAATTTTGGGTGATAATTAAGTCTCTCATTTCAGGAACTTACAAATCAACTTGTTAGACTCTCAGGTTAGTTGAATTCAGTTTAGACAAGTTCAAGTTTGGAAGACACATGCCAGTCGAAAATATGGAGAGAGGGATACAGAATAAATAGTTATTTTTAACGGAACGTGGTAGGGTCCATCTGAGCTATTTTAGTTATAACAGGTTTGTGATTAGCTTATATTGCTTTATGACCTGCAAGTTTTATAGCCTGTGATCTTGCCACAGTACATATTTATGTACTTTATTGCATCACTGATATTTATAGGGCATACATTTTTACTTTATTATGTAAAAGTTAGTCTCACATTTTATCACTCTGACATGATCTCAATATTTGCTATTTAAACAAAGAAATGACAAATAAGAAATAAGTATATATATTTTAATGTATCAATTACATTTTCAACCAGGTATCCAGGTATTGTTGACTTTCAAATGTCAAGTCAGGCTTGTGCAATTTATCAGATTGCTGACACTAAAACAATTGGCTTTTCAAAGATTGTTTGTGATGCATCTCCCCAATTTTATAGGTAATTGCTTAATTGATAATAATAAAATGCCAGAGACTTCTTTGACTATTTTACAATTTTGTAAATCCCTAGATTTCACTTATAAATGATCAGAACATGAATAAACGTTGCCAAGGAGCTTTAAGAAATAAGTAAACAATGAATTTTTGTAGCCCAGTACTCAGTACATTATGACTCAGTGGATGTTACAATGAATTTTTGTAGCCCACTCAGTACATTATTACTCATTGGATGTTACAATGAATTTTTGTAGCCCAGTACTCAGTACATTATGACTCAGTGGATGTTACAATGAATTTTTGTAGCCCACTCAGTACATTATTACTCATTGGATGTTACAATGAATTTTTGTAGCGCAGTACTCAGTACATTATGATTCAGTGGATGTTGCAATGAATTTTTGTAGCCCACTCAGTACATAATGATTCACTGGATGTTACAATGAATTTTTGTAGCCCACTCAGTACATTATTACTCACTGGATGTTACAATGAATTTTTGTAGCCCACTCAGTACATTAAGACTCAGTGGATGTTACAATGAATTTTTGTAGCCCACTCAGTACATTATGATTCACTGGATGCTTCAATTAATTTTTTGTAGCCCACTCAGTACATTAGGACTCAGTGGATGTTACAATGAATTTTTGTAGCCCACTCAGTACATTAAGACTCAGTGGATGTTACAATGAATTTTTGTAGCCCACTCAGTACATTATGATTCACTGGATGTTACAATGAATTTTTGTAGCCCACTCAGTACATTATGATTCACTGGATGTTACAATTAATTTTTGTAACCCACTCAGTTCATTAAGACTCAGTTGATGTTACAATGAATTTTTGTAGCCCAGTACTCAGTACATTATGATTCAGTGGATGTTAAAATGAATTTTTGTAGCCCACTCAGTACATTATGATTCACTGGATGTTACAATGAATTTTTGTAGCCCACTCAGTACATTAAGACTCAGTGGATGTTACAATGAATTTTTGTAGCCCACTCAGTACATTATGATTCAGTGGATGTTACAATGAATTTGTGTACCCATTCAGTACATAAAGACTCAGTGGATGTTACAATGAATTTTTGTAGCCCACTTAGTACATTATGATTCACTGGATATTACAATTAATTTTTGTAACCTACTCAGTTCATTAAGACTCAGTGGATGTTACAATGAATTTTTGTAGCCCAGTACTCAGTACATTATGATTCAGTGGATGTTAAAATGAATTTTTGTAGCCCACTCAGTACTTTATGATTCACTGGATGTTACAATGAATTTTGTAGCCCACTCAGTACATTATGATTCACTGGACGTTACAATTAATTTTTTGTAGCCCACTCAGTACATTAAGACTCAGTGGATGTTACAATGAATTTTTGTAGCCCACTCAGTACATTATGACTCAGTGGATGTTAAAATGAATTTTTGCAGCCCACTCAGTACATTATGATTCACTGGATGTTAAAATTAATTTTTTGTAGCCCACTCAGTACATTATGATTCACTGGTGTTACAATTAATTTTTGTAGCCCACTCAGTACATTAAGACTCAGTGGATGTTAAAATGAATTTTTGTAGCACACTCAGTACATTATGATTCAGTGGATGTTACAATTAATTTTTTGTAGCCCAGTACTTAGTACATTATGTTTCAGTGGATGTTACAATGAATTTTTGTAGTCCACTCAGTACATTATTACTCACTGGATGTTACAATGAATTTTTGTAGCACACTCAGTTCATTATGATTCAGTGGATGTTGCAATGAATTTTTGTAGCCCACTCAGTACATTATGATTCAGTGGATGTTACAATGAATTTTTGTAGCCCACTCAGTACATTATTACTCACTGGATGTTACAATGAATTTTTGTAGCCCACTCAGTACATTATGATTCAGTGGATGTTACAATGAATTTTTGTACCCATTCAGTACATAAAGACTCAGTGGATGTTACAATGAATTTTTGTACCCATTCAGTACATTATCTGTGGTCGTTGTCAGCCATGATAACATTGATTTTCCACCTAGACTCATAAAAGACAGTAATCGACGATCTTAAGATATTGATGGAGTCATTACCGACATTCACAATGAAAGCTTCGTAAGAATTACTCTACCAGCATCAACTACACCAGGTCGCCAGATTGCATCATTATCAGTGGCCTTTCACACAGTACAATTGTATGTTTAGCTCCATAAATAACTTTCCTAACATTTCTGTTAAATCCAAAGATATGAGATAGTGGAACTGAACATGAAAATGCTCTTCTTTCACCTTTTAACATTAATTTACGTGCCGCAAATCCTGAGTTTAAATTGGCATTCATTCATATTACTGCTTGAGTTGCTGCGTCTACTGCAGCATCTCTTACATTACCAATAGTTAAGTTTCTGCTTTCTGGAAAATCGTTTATGTCCTTTGCAAACATCATTGATAGTCCGGCCGATCTTGAATAATCATAGCTCTATTGTGACAGACCTAATATAGTCGTGGCAACGTCGACGTCTTTTTGTATTGATTAAATAATTTTTCCATCACTCGTGTATGTAGCGCTATCAAATAACGCAATAATACCATTATTAGCAAAACCAACACTAACATCAGCAGCATATTCAGTATTATCTGTTTTAATATGTTCACCTTCGACTTCAATAAATGCTTCAGAGGGTAAGAAATATCTGATTGTATCCTGAACTTGCAGTTGAATTCTTCCACACTGATTTAGAATTTGTGCGTCATAAGAATAATATTTATAATCACCAACATATTCATCTGAGTACTGGTGCATCCATGCCAAATGCTGGATCAGACATATGTTTGAACATCTTTATTATATTTGTTATCGTCTAAAACGAAGACGACTTTCTGCTATCAGACTAGCGGCTTTATTTTTTTCTTTTTCTGATAATGGTACATCAGCCAACTCTGCTAATTTTTTATTAGCAGATTGATTTCTTTCACTAATATTTACATGCATTACTGTGGTGCTGGCCAGTTTAACTGTGGAGTGTTTTGCCCCCTGCTGAGGTTTTCATCATTGTATTAATCGTTCTAGTGTATCCTTTATTGCTGAGAATGCTCTAATAGCGACATCACCAACAGTACCAATACCTTTTTCACGAGGAATATTAATAGCTTTCATTCCTACCTGCTTTGCAATCGGTATTGCTTTGGGGGTAACCTTTTAAATAGACCCTAAACAACATCACCGTGTCCATCTCCATAGGTTGTTTTATATACTGGCAATCGTGTGTTTATTACACTTGACCATGATTGGTACACTTTGAGCATTATGTATAATCATCTCATTATAGTAACTAATATAATTGTATCTAATCACTGTGGCAGTCTTCAGCAATTTCATTAATTAGGGATCGATAAACACCAATATCCATAACACCACCTGTAAATAATCGTTTGCAGATATCAGCAGCTTCATTAATGATTTATGGGGAATTATTACCAGCTCGTTTTTCTCCAATGAGGATTTCTAGTCGATCTACATCGGTAAGGACGTTATTATGACATGGAGTAAGATCACTTCCCCTTTTACCTGTACTAATACCTCTTCCAGTTGCGCCGAGGTCAGAATCTATATATTCTTCCTCACTTTGGACTGGTTGTTTTTGGACTGGTTGTTTTTGGACTGGTTGTTTTTGGACTGGTTGTTGTTGGACTGGTTTTTGTTGGACTGGTTGTTTTTGGACTGGTTGCTTTTGGACTGGTTGTTTTTGGACTGGTTGTTTTTGGACTGGTTGTTGTTATCGTGGTGATTGCAAGCGTTTAATTATTTCTTGAAATTGTTGTTCTTGCTGCGGTAATGGTTGTTCTCGTTGTTGTTGTTGTGGTGATTGCAGGTAAAATAGACACGTGCCAATATTATCCAGATTACTATTGTATATGAATAATCTTTCCAGTGATATGATTTTATTGTCCTTTACTTAACATATTCTAAAATTAACTATGAAGGAGTTTAATATCCACTTGATTCAGTATTTATCTCTATTTGCAAAATCTATTAAAGTGATATTTCTCTAGATGATAATGGTAATTCAAAGAAAGAAATATCTGGCAAAAAATGTTGATGATAATGACACATGTTGATGAGTTTATCAACAACCACTGCATTTCAATAGCTTACATAAATTGCAGTTAATGTCTTATCCAAGAATTTTATCAGAGCACTTTTGTATTTCCAGAGAAAAATAACCAACCTCAATTCAATAATTTGAAGAAAATAAAATTCAGTCCAACTGGTAACAGCATAATACAACTTTTAAAAGCACGAATAACCAGGTCCTCACAATCACAAGATTATATTGTTCTCTATTTGATCTCAAGTCACTATTAGCATTTCCTGAACGAAAAAAAAAACACAAAGCAACAGCTTAATGGAAAATAACCTACTAGAATGATCTTGTTGTTAACAAAACAATAAACTGGATTATGTATAATTCACTAAGGAAGCTCCACAACTTTGAAACATAAATATATTTACCTCTTCTATTAATAATGATCCTGATATTAAACCATTGCACAAAGAGACAAATTTAGCTATGTATTAGTTGTTTACAATAAAAAAATACAAAGGGACAATCAGGACAAGCAGACAATATAAACTCCAACATACAATATTACAATAGCACGTAATGAAATATATAATATTTGAAAAACTAACAAACCAACAATTAAATTAAATATACACTGCATAATTCCAAATGGGTATGAAATGTAGCATTTCTTAGTTTTAATTACAATTATACATTTAAAGGTAAGCCTAGGAAATTACAATTATACATTTAAAGGTAAGCCTAGGAAATTACAATTACATTTAAAGGTAAGCCTAGGAAATGTTTAAATACAACAAATACTGGGGCAATTATTTCTTCAACCCCCAACTAGCTGTTTGTTTAATTGTATGATAATAATTATTTGTTATATGTACAGACTATTGTATCATAAAAATTATTTGTTATATGTACAAACTATTGTATGATAATAATTACTTGTTATATGTACAAACTAGTCCACCACAACCTACTGACCACAAAACACACATTTTTAGTTTCACTAAGCCCCTCCAACTGACAAAAGGTCATATAATAAATAATGAAATGAGATCCAATAAAAGTTTTGAGAATTTAAATCATGCACATAATCTATCAGAGGCATTTAATGAGAGCCATTGCTTCACACCAATACCCACTGACATTTTGGAAGAGGTAGTAGCGTCTCCAATTTATCTTTTCATTCCAAAGTGAGTTATGAAAACGTAATGATATAGAAGGGGTATTTTACACTGTCAAGAAATTTTAAGACATGAACAATATTTTCTTGCAACAACATTAAACTGGCATCCATGAACGTGCATTGATATTTGATATTTGATTTTCTTAATAATGAAAAATATATTAGATTTTCTTTGATTTTCTTATTAATGATGATATTTGATTTTCTTAGTAATGTAAAAATTTGATTTTCTGATTAATCATAAAGATATTTGATTTTCTTAATAAAGACAACTATATCAGATATTCTTTTATTTTTCACACCTACATATTGAACCAGGAATACAAAACAAATTTGAATGATTTATCATGATACTATTCTCAGGAAATATTTGTCGCTTTGTGTCACATATAATATCATATACTTAAAGAATGTAAAAAAAAATATCTGTCTAAAATTCATAATTGCTTAAGATATAAAATAAATGTGTGTATATATATATATATATATATATATATATATATATATATATATATATATATATATATATATATTCCTTGCAAATACTTACTTTCAAAAGAGGAGGATAGAGATAAAAATACTTGGATTAATAAAGCTTAAAATTTTATATATATATATATATATATATATATATATATATATATATATATATATATATATATATATATATATATATATATATATATTCATGCACACAGTACAACTCTTCATACATTACTGTTATTGGTCAATTAACACTTATGTAATAGTTAGCCCTTTCATTCATTCCCCATACAATTTCCTTACAATATATCCTTCATCGAAGATTAAAATCCTGACATCAATATTGTGCAGGTATTTAAAATTTTACAGTAATGTTAATCAACCTGAATGATTTAACTACCTTTAAAAATTATAAAGAAACTATGTAAATTATAGATGTTGTTGATTTTGTCCTGATCTTCTAGGCACTACATTACAAATGACCTTGTCATAATATATAAATATAAAGATAAAAATATAAATTATACCATATTAAACTATATCATATAATATATATATCTTTTTATATTATATTCTATTACAATCATGTCATTTTTATAAATGATTGCTTATGTTTTTGAAAAATGATGTTACACATTCATGTACTTTAAACATTTCTTATAGAATTCAGGAATTTGTTGTGATTTTACAACATTTATTTCCAATCAAATAGTTTAAGACCACAAGGAACGGTCAGCTCATAAAAGCAGACTTTGACCCACCACAAATATAATTTTAACAATATCCACTTTAGAAACAAAAATATTTTAATTGAAAGGTTATCAACAATAAAAGTCATAAAATTCACCAAATAGATAGAAAATGAATGCAAATCATGAGCTGTCATTTTATTGCATATAAGCATTAGACCTAGCCTATCATGCATGCAGTCTCATCAATCAGTTATGAGTCTACATAAAAAAAGCCATTTCAATAAGAAAAAAAATTACATATCTTATGACTCCATAGTCATAAACTCAGTATATTATGACTCCATAGTCATAAACTCAGTATATTATGACTCCATAGTCATAAACTCAGTATATTATGACTCCATAGTCATAAACTCAGTATATTATGACTCCATAGTCATAAACTCAGTATATTATGACTCCATAGTCATAAACTCAGTAACAAAAAGAGGCAATATCAACAACTTTAATTTTATAAACCTAACAGACATTTAATTAGTAATGTTATAAATGAAAATGTGAATGAAAATTTCAGTATTATGAAATGAAATATTCTATTAAAGTCCAAAAGAATGAAAAATTCCAAAATCTTGTCAAAATGGCATTGTCCAAAACTCCCTTGAATAATTAATAATTATTCCAGAATAATATTATAGTCCAATGAACACTTTCAGTTTCCAGTGAATATTCCAAACAAATAATTTTCCTCTCATACAAAATAAAAATACAACATAAACTACAGATGCAGACTTGATGTTACAACCAGAAAGAAGAATAAATCCAAAATAGGAATGAATCTGATTACTCAGTTCTCTCTTCAAGAATCTATTACACCTACTACAAACTATATTACACCTATTACAAACTATATTACACCTATTACAAACTATATTACACCTATTACAAACTATATTACACCTATTACAAACTATATTACACTTATTACAAACTATATTACATATGTTGTAACATTACTCATATGATAGATCTTACTACTTAATCTGATATTTTAAATATTTATTAATTTGACCTAACTCATTAACTTAATTCTAATAAGATACCACCTGACCAACCTGTCCAATGGGAAAAGGTCAACATATTTACTAAATATTCTATTATTAGTAATTTTCAACACAGAGAGAAGCATCTATTTATATATCCTATGCAAGTTTTGGTTTCTAATATCTTAAAATAAAGCCTATGCACACATGCCAGATCCAGATATAATCACTACAATGTACAGTCATGAATAAAATTAAGAAAATTAGACAATACATGTATCAGGCGTTACAAATGGTATATATATATATATATATATATATATATATATATATATATATATATATATATATATATATATATATATATATATATATATATATATATACAGGGTTCCTGCAGACTTAACAAAAACAAATTCCATTACTTTTCCAAAACTTTTCCATTCCATTTCATAAAACTCAAGGACCGTCCTAATCTTGCATTGTCAAGTAACTGAATTTAAAGAATGACATCTTTTAATTTAAAATAACTAATAAGTAATAAGTTAAAAACAAATATTTTTAATATGTACATTTTAAATTTACCTGGGCCAGCACACTTTGACTTTATGTAGAAATTCATGTTAAATGTAAAAAGAAAACAAAACACTCCTATGTAGTCTTTGTATGTGTTCCTATTTACAATATTAACAAAACACATTACTTTCCAGTTGCTTTCTTTTATTTAGTGAACTACACCAGAAATCATGTGATACTTCCATTAGGGGAACTTACTCTTGTTATATGAATTGAAACCATTTATTGATTGTAATTTTATCATTTTATTTAATCAGATCTCGGTGCTCTATGAAATTTGAAGTAATCAATTTCTTTAACTCCATTGTCACAAATCCCATGACTTTTCCAAAACTTAGCAAGGTTTTGACAAATTCCATAACTTTTCAAGGCCCTTGAAATTTATTTTTTAAATTCCAAAACTTTTCCAGGATTCAGTGACCCGCGGGAACCCTGTGTATGTATGTATGTATGTATGTATGTATGTATGTATGTATGTATGTACATATATATATATATATATATATATATATATATATATATATATATATATATATATATATATATATATATATATATATATATATATAAAATAAACATATATCTACAGCAGAAAATACACTTGAGCATTTTTTATTTTAAATAAATTATATATGCATGTATTGCAAAAAGATTGATCCATTCTTCCATCACAACTTTATGAAAAGAAATGTTTCTGAAAATAAATTGCATCTCAGTTGATGATAAATCACACCTATACTGCTGCTTCATTTTCAAACGTTATTAACTTAATTTGTGGTCTGTCATTATGACTGAGTGCAGTCAGTATTTTGTCAATTGGTATGGCAAGACCAGTTCCATCATTCAGATTTCCAAAAGAAAGTCCTATACAGATAAGTCTATTATTGTTTTCATCATCAACTAGGAAAACACCAGCACCAGAATCTCCAAAGGTACAAAATTCATTGTTTGTATAATTGGCAGGTGATATTTCCATCAATCCATGCATAATAATTGGCAACTCCTCTGGATTATTATTTCCAGTTCTTGGTGACCATGCCTTTTGTCAACCAAAGTAGACCACGTGTCATTTCACTGCCAACTTTTGTGACAGCTCTTTGAATCATGATAGGGTATGCCAACATTTCACCATCATCGAACCTTGGAGGCTGATCTCGGCTGAAACCTGAAATTTCAATAATGGTTTCAATATGCTAACAAATATAACAGGCATAAATATGAAGTATCCAATTCTATTTTAAACAGAATAAATAAAGACATGTTGAAACACCATATAGTTAAAATTTTAAACAATACAAAAAAATCAGTATATGACATATTTAAACATTCCAAGGCATAGATAAACTAATCCTTCTAATAAAAGATTTACTACCTTGTGACTGTATGAGAATAGGAAAATACACTGTAAATGGGACAATACACTGTACATGGGACAATACACTGTGAATGGGACAATATACTAATTAAGACAATAAACTGTGAATGGGACAATAAACTGTAAAAGAGACAATACACTGTAAATGACTCAATACCCTGTAAATGAGGCAATATACTGTAAGAGGGACAATACAGTGTACATGGGACAATACAGTGTAATATGGCAGCAGAAAGCCAGTTCTGGTCAGTCAGATATGATGAATAACTGGTTGTGCATTCAGCTTTGTAAACATTCAGGGAATCAGGGTTTTGATGATTAAGAGGAATATGTTTATTTACTAACAATTAACGTTTTGGTGCAAGTAAAATGCTCATTGCTTGTTTCGCATGATATTGGTGGGTCAGTTATAAATTTAAACATGGATTTGAACAAGGAATTTAAACAGCTGGCTGCCTATGGTCATGCTGTACATGATGAACAAACCATAAAATAATCTCCTGTCATTATTCTCAACCAATGGCCATCCATTTTTATGGTGATCATGGAAAATTTGAATATATTGATTATTAGGATAATTTCCATCTCAAATGAATTTACTGTTGTTGACCCTTGCCTGCCACCAGTAAATCCATATATAATGTATATATATATATATATATATATATATATATATATATATATATATATATATATATATATATATATATATATATATATATAATCTAACCTAGTGATAACATGTATGCAATGAGCAGAATATATATATAGTTATTAAATATTATCAAATGTTTAGCTTTACCTATGGTTGAAAATAGACAAATGATTGAAGAAGATTAAGTTTTAAACTGGTTTTAGAGTATTGCATGCTAAATTTGCAGATTTTTAATAGTATTTTATATTAGCGTATATCACTATTAATCGACTACCACTTGTATAAGTGCATTCTTGTGACTCTTTTCAAACTTTTGACCAATACTGATAGCTCCTAAGTTTTAGCTGACTGCTGTCACTTTTGTTGAAATATATGATGTTCAAAACCTATAACCTAAAACTTAAATATTGGTCACTTTAATATTAAAGCAGGTGAGAAAGACAAGACAGAACTCCTAGCACAACACAATATACACATTAAACTGGCAATAATATTGTAAAAGAGTTTCACTTGAATGCAGTATTATAATTGACTCTCAAATCTTCAAAACAACTCATTAACATTGCAGATACATCAGGAAGAACTACTAATGTATCTTACCATCCTTTAGCGGTTTAGACAAAAATGATTTCCCAATGAATATTAAATGGAAAAGTATTAAACATCCCATTTCATATTGACTGACACAAATTTTCAACAGTTTTGTTTTTCTGAAGAAATATTGCAGAAAATGTGGATGCCATACCATAGGCGTAATCTCCTTTTGACACACTTAATTTGTATCATTAATCTCCTTTTGACACACTTAATTTGTAGCATTAATCTCCTTTTGACACACTTAATTTGTAGCATTAATCTCCTTTTGACACACTTAATTTGTAGCATTAATCTCCTTTTGACACACTTAATTTGTAGCATTAATCTCCTTTTGATACACTTAATTTGTAGCATTAATCTCCTTTTGACACACTTAATTTGTAGCATTAATCTCCTTTTGACACACTTAATTTGTATCATTAATCTCCTTTTGACACACTTAATTTGTAGCATTAATCTCCTTTTGACACACTTAATTTGTAGCATTAATCTCCTTTTGACACACTTAATTTGTAGCATTAATCTCCTTTTGACACACTTAATTTGTAGCATTAATCTCCTTTTGATACACTTAATTTGTAGCATTAATCTCCTTTTGACACACTTAATTTGTAGCATTAATCTCCTTTTGACACACTTAATTTGTAGCATTAATCTCCTTTTGACACACTTAATTTGTAGCATTAATCTCCTTTTGACACACTTAATTTGTAGCATTAATCTCCTTTTGACACACTTAATTTGTAGCATTAATCTCCTTTTGACACACTTAATTTGTAGCATTAATCTCCTTTTGATACACTTAATTTGTAGCATTAATCTCCTTTTGACACACTTAATTTGTAGCATTAATCTCCTTTTGATACACTTAATTTGTAGCATTAATCTCCTTTTGACACACTTAATTTGTAGCATTAATCTCCTTTTGATACACTTAATTTGTAGCATTAATCTCCTGTATTTTAGACTTGTCTTCCAAAACAAAATCTCTCATTTGCAATAATATGCATTCACTGATAAACATAATTATACCTGCATTATCCAATTGTGATTCTTCTATTGACACAAATGATCCTGTGTTTGGAAGTAATCTCAATGACAGCAGCATCCCAAATTTCTCTGGTGATGTGGGATTCCTCCAATCACCAAGAAACACTGCATTGACCACTCTGCCACAGAATCGATCGGCATACTGATATTGAGATGAAGATAAATCTAAATCTGAGGGCTGCACAATTTCCCTTCCTACTGGATCAATTTATGCTAAGTTAGGTAAATCTCTTAGTTCACTGTTGCAAAGTACAACATGTGCACAAGTCGAAAACCCAATTCTATCTGAGTCAACTGTAACGAAAGGTCCACTAGTTCCACTTTCACACATTCCACCTCGACCAATGCTACATCCCATTCTAAGTGGATTATTCAGCATTTTGCTTTCATCATAAAATGTGTTTTTATGGATATTGTTTTGTGCATCTACCGCAATACTCAGTTCATCATTTACTTTCAGCCTGTTTGGAAACAGCATCTCACCAAGGGTATTATGCCCTTAAGTCTACAGTAAAGAATTACACAAGGTTCCTTAACTAAACCTCTGGACTTAGATGAAACTATGCTGCCAGATGATATTGCCTCTAAATTGCTGTGTTTTGCTTTCTCCATGGAATGT
The DNA here is from genome assembly GCA_016746295.1 of Potamilus streckersoni. Taxonomy (NCBI): domain Eukaryota; kingdom Metazoa; phylum Mollusca; class Bivalvia; order Unionida; family Unionidae; genus Potamilus; species Potamilus streckersoni. The sequence goes on along the minus strand of JAEAOA010001719.1, from coordinate 45,096 downwards.
GATTGCTTTGTTAACCAAATCACAGTGTTCAATGGTCAAATCACTCTTTATGTCAAGGCTTTCTCCATGGAATGTGATTGCTTTGTTAACCAAATCACAGTGTTCAATGGTCAAATCACTTTATATCAAGGCTTTCTCCATGGAATGTGATTGCTTTGTTAACCAAATCACAGTGTTCAATGGTCAAATCACTTTTTATATCAAGGCTTTCTCCATGGAATGTGATTGCTTTGTTAACCAAATCACAGTGTTCAATGGTCAAATCGCTCTTTATGTCAAGGTTTTCTTCATGGAATGTGATTGCTTTGTTAACCAAATCACAGTGTTCAATGGTCAACTCGCTCTTTATGTCAAGGCTTTCTCCATGGAATGTGATTGCTTTGTTAACCAAATCACAGTGTTCAATGGTCAAATCGCTCTTTATGTCAAGTTCACGAACTCTTGCAGACTCTCCATCAGTTGCATTATAATCCCTATCGATTACTTTCAAGTCATAGAAAGTTTCCATCAATCTGTCACATGATCCAGAAAAGAAGCAAACAAGAACTGTTTGAACATTTCCTGGACCAATCACCTCCTCACCGACACATATTTGAATAGGCCTGTCTATGAATCTTTCTTTAAACCGAAGCACAATCAAATGTAGAATAATTTGCATTGCTTGCTTATTGCTAAGTTTACTAGCCTCAGACAATAATGTTTTAATACAAGCTTCAGTAGGATCATTTGCAAAGTAGTCCTTTAGATCGGATTCACTGGAAAGCAAATGATGAATTCTGTCTTCAATCAAGTTACCTGTAATATAAATAAGCAGTAAGCACATATGACCAAAAGTATTATTGAAGTATACTGGTCAAGTTTATAAATAATTTATTGTATGCCTTATATTTTTTAATACAAATTATATTTAGCCTATTTCTACAATGAAAGCACTTGTAATAGCATAAAAATTACAATGTGTGATAAAGCCAGCTGATCTTCTATAATAATTTAATAAGTAGGATTTTCAGCTTATTTAAAAACAATGCACAGGGACAATAACATTATAACTAAATTCTTGATAAGTTTCTAAGTCTTCATCTCCGTTGGATGAATGCTACCTAAATATGCAGACCTCATACAAAAATGAGTAAGTTTGTAGACAAAATGATTACCTTCTAACCATTTCTACCCATTTATGGAAATTTCTTCTTACTTCGATGCATAAATTACAATCTATCAAGGATAGGCAATAATGGCCAGCTGAATTATACCATTGAACGGTATTAAATAACTCTTATTATTTCTTTATATTAAGTCATTATTAATGTCTTGCAAATTGAATGTCAAATAGGACTACAAGAATTAAACAAATTGAATGCCTCTCCTGGTATAACTATATTGGAACACTGACTAATGAATAAACTAGATGTAAATCCATAAAGGATGCATGGCCTTCAATGTCTCTAATTTAGAATTCATGTAAAGTTAAAAAAAGTTCTTCCTAAAGCACCCACTCATGGAAATGGATAAATGCAATATCTTCACCTCTTATTCCAACAAACACTGAATTTTCAATGGAGGAAATGTTTCCTTTCTCAGGTGACTGAATGACTGCTGAAAGCAGGCATGCATGCATATGATTGTCACAAAAATATGTGCTTTAAACTCAAAGGATGCCAAGGTTTTATTCAGGTGAAACGATCTGGCATTAGATATTATCCCCATTTGTGATGCCATATAATCAAATGAAATGAAGAGCTTAAAGGGACAAATGGTTAAATGGACTCAAAAGCTGGAGGCAAGAAGCAGCATCCGAAGCATAGAAGAGTGCATGAACCATCAAGTGTGCTGCCTGGTGAATTACTGTCTCTGTGAAAACTTGTATGTCAATTTCCAGACCACTGGATAACATCTGGAGACTGAGCTTCTTTTGTTCTCATTAACAGAAGTCTTAAGACACAGGTCTGCAGGAACAGTGCAGTAAACTGCTTTATTGAATATCCATCACTACTCTTTCTCTAACATACGGCATGACTGGTTGGAGGAGCTGTGAACACCTATAGTGGGGGAGGCAACTATACCATTTATTTGGAGAACATATTTGAGTCGAGCATGGTGGAAATGACATCATGGTTCTATATCCCAGAGAAGGAGACATTGAAATGGGGTGGCTTCATTCTGCAGATGGTAAAGTGGGGGGAGATTGTCATAGAACTAACCCTAATAGTCGATCTCTTGACCTTTTTTGTTGGCCCAAGCTGGTGAGGACAACGCATGTGCACAGCCAGTCACCATACATTAAAAGCAAGGGAGTGGTATGCATGACTCCATAAGGAGAAGGAATCCTTGCTTCTCTTAAATGCTAACATAGAAATGAGGTGTGATGGAATGGGGCAGTATTAACATGATTCTTGTAGCTAATAACCAAAACTTGGTAACTGGGGCGTGACACCCAGTGACTGGTGGAATATCAGTGACTGGTGCCTTGTGACTGGCACCTCCAGAAAACAACTGATCTGGTAATGAAGATCTCATGGATGAGCCTATATCATAATTGCTTACATTAGATAAATCCTCTTTCCTCCCATAAAGGCTTCTAATCTGATTCACCATGAGAAGGTACTACTTGTCCCTAAGATGATGGCATAACTCATTCTCTCGTTTTTCCTCCTTTCTTAGGAGCACATTAATCAATTGTTTAACAGAACTAATAGCACTGGAATGAGTCAGGGACCATGGAGGTAGTAGAACATTCTTGTGTCACAGAAGCGACAACTTCCATGTGTATATGCAGTGCTTTATAGCAAAGTGTCATGCCATGACCTTGGGCAACTCAACTGTCTGTGCTTACACACCTTGTGCATACTATGCAGTTGGGATGAGTACCCCATGGTCGGATGAGTGCCCCATGGGGCGTTCGTGTGCCCACATTGAAACATTATGACTCTGAAAGTCAATCAAAACTCAAAGGAAACAAAAAGTATTGAACCAAGAATGGTTGATAGTATCCATTCTAGCACCAAATTAATGATGGAAAATACAGTTTAATGAACACAAATTTAATTAGTACCTTCTCAAATGAACGTCTCTTTCTCTTCTATGTTCTGGGATGCCTGGAAGGATGTGATAGATGATTCTACATTGGAAGGATCAACTATCTCCTCTTGAGCATCTCCAAATTATTGAGAAACTATCAATAGAGGCAACACATCATCGTCCTGATCACTGCCTTGAGGGGATGAAGAACTATTAGAACCCAAATTATACCTCCTTGGGGAAGGTTGAAAATGGGGATATTGGCAATCTGTGGCTCCATAGGAGGGAAGATGACTTGACTGGATTGTCCAATGTGATTGCTTAACATTTCTTTTTATTGTATTGTATGGGAAAAGGAGCCAAAACCTGCCCTTGTGTATGCAGCAAAAAGTGGGAATCTCTCCCTCTATAAATATCTGTACTGCAAAGGACCATGCAGAAGTCACCCATAGCACTTCACGATGATTGCCATAGTCAATTCTGTGACCAGGAAAAAATGGTTGATGCCCAATGTCTTGTTTCCAGTGTCAAAACTTATGGTTGGTGACTGGTGTCATTATGAATGCCCAGTGACCAGTCACCTGAACCCAATAGTAAGTTAGATCTTACAGAGGAATACTCCCCAAAATGATGAGAGCTAGAATGCTACACATTTCTATTCATGTACTTGTCAGCTAATCCATGAAAAGTGTGTCTGTTTCTGTATGGGGAAGAACAATCACTCTGTATATATGTAGTTATTATAACACCTCCAATCAAAAGCCTTGTCTTGTTTAGGAAGGTTGCCGACCCTTCCTCCCCTAGTCAGAAAAGTGCACTTGATCCTACTCTGAGAATATATCCCTCACGAACAGTTGCTGCTTTCTTCCTTCATGGAAGGTGCAGCTCCTTCTTTTATTCATGGGATTGAACTTATTACATCAAGCTAAAAGCTGCTTTCTCCTCAAGGGTGGTAACATCTGCTCTTTCAGGGAAGGTACCTTACTTGCCTCTTACCTGGTAGGAAGCATCAGTGCGAGCATTTGCAGTATTATAAGATACACTCTGAGGTTTTATGAATTGAGAGAGAAGAGGAAGAACACAATTCCTTATTTATAAATATGTTTGTTTTTTACACCATTTTAGTACTTTTGGACTATAAAAATCAAACCTTTTAAAACTTTTTCCATTAAACATATGTGTTGTGGGTGTTTAATATGTATTTCAAAAACAATGCTGGTGTACTGAGCAAGAAAAGGCCTACTTTGAATATATGGAGAAGGTAATTTGCCAGTCAAGGCATATATTGGAACTTGGAAAACTGCAGTGTCGTAGATGAGGTGTAACTTTTGAACTTTAAAAAACTTCATGCTGTTGGTGAGGTGTAAATTAGATTTGGAAAGAAAACATGAGAACCTAGTTCTATTGAGAAGTCTCAAATAAATGTGACACTTTCAGTTCTATTGTGTGTACAAAATCAAATCCAGAAAATAAAATTTAAGTCATCACTGCTTCTTTGATTCTTTCCAGCAGAGTCCATGAGTCTGCAGTGACTCATGAGAAGGTACAGCACTCCTAGAACATGCAAGGTCATAAAATGGGACACTTATATACATCATATACAAATAAATAAATTTTACCATGTTTGCCTTAATTATTTCCCTTTTATAGGAAAGCATATTCATAACTCTTTTTGAACTGAATTCATAACGCAGTACAACCACTCCATACAAAAAATAAATACAAGCTAGAATTATCCTAATCATATAAGTGTTCTTAATAACAGCAACTATTTTTTTAAAACTGCATTGCAGATGCCTTTTGGAATATTTATGGAGCAATCTGAAACAAAGTCCTCTCATGTTCTTTTAAAACTTTTATTGATAATTCTGAAAATGTAACCAGCAACTACTAATCACCATAATTTAATACATGTTTTTACAAATGGGAACATGAAAAATGCTTAACAAACCAAGCCTATGTCACTATGGTTTTCTTCCATTTTTATTTTAAGAAGAATGCTTAAGTACTTTAGAAACTTAAATATCCTGAAATATTTGTGACCAAAGTTAAAAATCTGTAACATTTGTCTAATAGTTTGTAAAAGAAATGTAAGAAAATGTTAAGGTTTTATCAGTTATTCTTGAAAGTTTGTTCGAACTACTTTAATTTTTTTAGTATTTTCCTGAAAAAATTAATTGGCATTGATGTCATAGTGGAGAGCATCAAACTGATAATTACACTGAACAATGGAAAGAAAGCCAGTCATTCATAGTCTGTCCTCATGAGACACTCTGCTGAAACTAATTCTTTGCTGACTAGAAAATGAACTTTAGTGATGTCAAGTGCAATGAAGGAAATGTAAGGTCTGCCATAGCATAACATGCATATACGCATGTAATGGTGAGATACAAAACTGATAAAGCATCTTGATCCATAAAATTTAAAGTTTCTTTTTAATGTTCTATTTTCTTTAAATTGTTTTTGCTTTTATTGGAAACCTTTTCTATGTTGGGGATGATATTTAGCAGCAAATTGATATTTCAATATATATATATATATATATATATATATATATATATATATATATATATATATATATATATATATATATATATATATTTCCTGCAAATATTAACAATATTCAAAGTAACAAATTATATAAAAAATTATTTTCTTTTTTGAACTGTGGTGGCTTTTCATTTAAGAAGTTGGACACATTACCAGCATCTTGGGGGTTTGATTCACACGACTGGATTAGCCCACTTCAACTACAATAACATGTCCTTGGCCAAGGCATTTTCTATTCATTTCAATATAATTTTAAAAATGTTGAAAAAGAAGAATGCTTTTATTTAAAATTTGTCAAAATTCATGTACAGAGAAATTACTTAGTTTTTTTTTAAATCACGCTGTCGCAGTTGGCATTGTGTCAGACTTGTAATTCAAGTGTCATCCATTCGGTTCACAATGGCATTAACTGCTTTTGTATATTCTTGGGAATGGTGCTTAAAGTGTCAGTAAAACTAACCAAAAATCACTCAAATTTGATATTGTATGCCATGCAAACTAGAATCAAGTACATATATCAAACATTATTTAGACTTTCTTCTTAGACTGAATAAATTACATTTTTTTATCACATTTATCTTTAATTCAGAATTATGTGAATTTAAAGTGTGCTAAATATAAACTGCAGCTATCATTGAATGACCCATATTGATAATGATGTCAATGAAACAGAGTTATTCAAGAAAAGACAAGACTTTAAGTGTGCTCAATCCAACTAAGATAACTTTCTTCAGCTGACAAGGAAAATGGCTGAATTGCTGTGAATGATTCTGCCAGCAAATGCATTCATGATAGTTGTTATAAGGCACATGGTATCAATTATTAAATGCAATCTTCAACATTCAACACCATTTTAAGACAAAAATGGTTAAATATCTAATTACATACAGTGAATTAACCTTGATTTAATTGATGTTAGGCATCTAAGGGATACATTCCACAAGTACATAAAGTTAACCAAAATGGAGGACTACCAATATATATATATATATATATATATATATATATATATATATTGTAAAATGGTGATACAGTGAATGCTCTATACAAGGTAAAGTGTTAAATATCTAATAATTTATATGCTGCAAGAGCTACTTTTGTTGTAGCATTCATGTATTGTCTTATTTTTGTTCATAAGCCATTTACAGTCTTGCTATGTTGTTATTGTTTCTATGCAAAATATGTCAGTTTATAAAAGCCTTGCTATGTTATTTCCATTTCTATGTAAAATATGTCAGTTCCTAAGTCTTTTATTTCAAGATTTTTGCTATGTGCAGTAAGCCAACTCTATACACAATTTTAGCTATTTTATATATGCTGTTATTCAAAAACTATGCTATTCCCTAATTGACACAACCAATATGACATATATGTAATGACTGTTATGACATGTATGCAATGATAATGGAGCAGTGGGGTGGGTGTAAAATGGACATAATGTCAAATGCATGTCATGTAATATACTTAATTCAAAAGGAAGCATTCTACTACCCTCGTCTTAATGTTTACCAAACTGCTGTATCCAGATTTTAATTTTCATATGTCAGTTGTATGCAACAGACAGTAAATGTGTACAGTAGTCATAATGCCATTTATAGGATATTGTAAGCTATACATGGCAGCCTGTGCAATCTGGGAATCCCTAGGAAGAACCACATGGCCACCACATGATGCTTTCTCGAATATCAAGAATATCAACATGGTTCAATAGTGAAATTATTATAAACCCATAGAGTATTATGTAGGTAATTAGGTCATGTCATTGTATGTCATGTTCTGCATCTTCAGGGACCAGTACAGATGGAGACATTTCTCTCTGCACAATTGACTATGCATCTATCTACCTAGATAACAAACAGAAGAAATCATTGGATAAAAAGAGTAAAACATATGAACAAATGATGAATGCTCAGCGATATGATCCTGGAGTCAGCAGGAACAATTTCAGCATGATAACTGACTTGGGGAACCGGCATTCATTTGGAACTAGAAATAACATTAATATAATTCACACCATCTTTCCATGGTAGTTATTTCTACATGTTTCAAGACTGGATTAAATTAATATGTAACTGCAATAACCAGTACAATATCTGGAGCTATCATTAGAAGAAATGTGTATGTTAACTATAATAGTTAGGTCCAACTTCATCTTGTACTACTCATGTATTCATATATCATGAACAACACAATGTAATACTCTCCTATATATCAATCAAAGGGATGATTTCATAAAATAATAAATGACCGTAGGAAAATCTTTGATTGCCCTATTCAAAATGTCATGTGTTATAATGATGAATAAAATTTACTTGTGCTCACAGTAATTGATTAAGCAGGTTTATGTGTGTTCATGAAAAAAAAGAAATCTCTGCAGAGGTGGCCATGGATTACAAATAAGCTTTGCAGATTAAGATATTGCATGTGGCTTGAGAGAATTGACTTTCATATATTAGAAATTGCAAATATTAAAAACTGAAATTAAATTGCTTTTGGCCTAATAAATGTTTCTGTACTTCAGTGTGCAAACTATATTTATATTTGACCAGGTAAAAGTTTTAATCCTATTCGTTATGTTTAAAAATAATGGCTATAATTTTAGAGTTTACTCCATTAGCAAAGGGTGTCATAGTTTTCTTCCTTTTAATGTACTTCTACTTAGCATGAACTATATAGTTTGAAACAAAATGATATTATTCATTATACTAGTGTATGAAAGATTCAATGGTTATGTGATTCTCTCCATGTTTTGATTGTGTAAATAACATGTTCATTTCAGTCATTGAAAGCAATATTTTATGATGTTATGGGACAAAGAAAACAGTATGGTTTGACATCTGAACACATACAGAGAACATGGTATAGAAGATAATGAAAAAGAGAAAATTCTAGTCCTAGACAAGAAGCTCTTTATGTACTTCGGATTGGTAAAATGTTCAGCCAATGAGATGCAGATATTCGATTGTGTGGATCTAACTCATTATTTGTTTATTTTATCATAAATGCAAATGTATTTCATGTCTGATCAAAAGTGCATCAGAAATATAGCAAAGTCACTGGACATGTCCACAGTTCTGATTATATTATACCATAACATACTATTATGACACCATAGTCACTGATGACAATGACATGATGATGACAATCAGATAAATAAAATCCACTCACTTCTGGTAAATGACACCATAGTCACTGATGACAATGACATGATGATGACAATCAGATAAATAAAATCCACTCACTTCTGGTAAATGACACCATAGTCACTGATGACAATGACATGGTGATGACAATCAGATAAATAAAATCCACTCACTTCTGGTAAATGACACCATAGTCACTGATGACAATGACATGATGATGACAATCAGATAAATAAAATCCACTGACTTCTGGTAAATGACACCATAGTTACTGATGACAATGACATGATGATGACAATCAGATAAATAAAATCCACTCACTTCTGGTAAATGACACCATAGTCACTGATGACAATGACATGATGATGACAATCAGATAAATAAAATCCACTCACTTCTGGTAAATGACACCATAGTCACTGATGACAATGACATGGTGATGACAATCAGATAAATAAAATCCACTCACTTCTGGTAAATGACACCATAGTCACTGATGACAATGACATGATGATGACAATCAGATAAATAAAATCCAGTCACTTCTGGTAAATGACACCATAGTCACTGATGACAATGACATAATGATGACAATCAGATAAATAAAATCCACTCACTTCTGGTAAATGACACCATAGTCACTGATGACAATGACATGATGATGACAATCAGATAAATAAAATCCACTCACTTCTGGTAAATGACACCATAGTCACTGATGATAATGACATGGTGATGACAATCAGATAAATAAAATCCACTCACTTCTGGTAAATGACACCATAGTCACTGATGACAATGACATGGTGATGACAATCAGATAAATAAAATCCACTCACTTCTGGTAAATGACACCATAGTCACTGATGACAATGACATTGTGATGACAATCAGATAAATAAAATCCACTGACTTCTGGTAAATGACACCATAGTCACTGATGACAATGACATTGCAAATGTTTTCAATGATTTTTTTCACCAACATTACCACAAAGTTAAAAGAACCAGTGATTGAAAACAACTTTAATGAACTGAAAAAGTTCTGCAGCAGAAAAGCCTCTAAGGAGGTATGTTTCTCTATCTCACCAGTATCAAAAAACTTTGTTAAGAAATATCTCAGTGAACTTGATACTAAGAAAGCTACAGGACTTGACCAGATTGGTCCATTACTCATTAAATCTTCTGCCTCTGTTATTGTGGATAGCATAACATTCAGAATCAATTTAAGTATTGCATCCTCATCTGTTCCTAAAATATGGAAAACTGCAAAAGTAACTCCTATTCACAAATTGGGTCCTAAGAATGATGCTGATAACTACAGGCCAATCTCAATACAACCAAACTTGTCAAAATTGATTGAAAAACATGTCCATTATTCATGTCATTATTTAACCAAACACTTGCTTTTATAACCTAATCAATCAGGCTTTAGACAGAAACATTTATGTGAGACTGCCTTAACTGATAAATGGTTTCAAGAAATTTACCAAGGTAGAATAATAGGATCTGTATTTATAGATTTCAGGTAAGCTTTTGAGATGGTGGATCATGAAATCTTTGTGAAGAAACTGAAAAACTACCAATGTGATGAAATCACAGTTAGATGGTCTACTTCATTCTTAAAAGAGAGAACACAATTTATTGATATAAATAATGTTCTGTCTGAACTTGGAACAATTAAATGTGAAGTACCACAAGGCTCATTTCTAGGTTCATTACAATTTTTTTTAATTAATTATTACCTACCATTTGTACTAAGGGACTCAATGTCATCTACAGATCTCTATGAAGATGACACAACATTGTCAGACATCCAAAACACAAAGCAAAATTTCTCTACAGAATGCCCTAAACAAACCGGACAACTGGTGCACAAGGAATGGCATGGTGGTTAATACTAGTAAAACTAAAATATTTTTTATCTAAACATGAACAAAACTTGATAGTATTGAAATATAACTGACATGGAAGGATACAAATTTGTAAATGGTCTGTCATGGACTGAACATATCAAACATATCAGAAAACAGTCAATTCAAGTTTATGGCTTTTCAGTAGGATAAAACACGTTCTCCCAGAAAAGCATAGAAAATTATTTTATAACAGAAGCTAATGAACAGTAGTTCATAACTAATTGTGTTACCCTCTTAAAATAAAATAAAATAATAATAATAATAATAATAATAATAATAATAATAATAATAATAATAATAATAATAATAATAATAATAATAATAATAAAATCCAGATTTGACAAACATCAGAAAGTAAAAATGAACTCCAGAGTAACATGAAGCAATTATTGATCAATGGATGGCTTATGTAGGTCCATACAATAGTTATACTAATGAGATTTTACAATTTGTTGATAAGGATAGTGTCAAGTGAGAACAATAATATATAAACAATTTCATAGCATTAGTTCGCTAAGATGATAACTCACCTTTTTGCAATGAAATCCTTTTTCTTCATTCATTCTGAATAATCCTGCCCTATGATCAAATGTGTAGTGTTCTTCATTGCCTAAATGTATGCCATCAACAAAATATGAGCCATGGCTTTGATGAAAAACTATCATTAGTCTGCTGAAACTAAATTACTTTTCTTCTTATGATCTGTGGCCTTCAACTTTGAAATTGTTAGGCCAACAATTCATATGGTTCTTCTGTACCCAAAGTAAAAGTCATGCTCATTGCTTGGTAAATGCACACAGTATGGAACTCTAGCTATTGTAAAGAAATGTTTTATTTCTTTCAATCAGATTGGCCTAGATATTTCAGTGTTTGGGCTCAGCACGGTTGTTATTTACCCTAATTTTAGTAACTACATTGTGGAGAACTAGAATTATTATGAAGAAATTGTTTACTTTTTCATTCAAAGAGTCAATGGCCTTTGAGCTTTATGGGCCTGAAATCAATAGGATTTTATAATCACTAGCCATCTACAAAATTTACATCACTTTATTGTTGCTGTAGATAACAACATGACTAGTTTTGCCATCAAGATTGTGTCAGATGGATGGGCATACAGATAGAGAGACATAAAGACTACTTTATACCTGCACAATGGAAAACTGTGTAGAAAAAAATGAAGTTGAACTCTTACAGCAATTTAGAATGAAGGGATATAAGTCATTGTTTACTTAAAACTAAGTGTTGCTGTTGGTACAAAGATAGGTAAATGATCATATCAATATTATGTTTCAGAACCAGAGGAGATTAATATGATGTGTCATTATGCAAGTTTCTTTTTTTTTTTCCAAAATTTTTGGATATGTGCTAGTCATATATAAGGATTCCATTTTCTGCATCATTTTCTGGCTTTAGTATGTCTGATATACTTGAAGATCAGATCCACACAGATAATCCCATGCAAGAAAGTGATGTACAGAGTGAAAATGAAAACAATGGTGCAGGTGATGATCTGGAATTATCCAATATGGCTGATATGTATCCAGAATTCCTGAGGGTCAAACATAATAAGTACAGTATCACTATGCATATAGATCCACAAAAGTTTGAGTTTGTAAAACATATTCTGGATTCAGAACCTTGCATGCCTTCATGCAGTGCAAGTGTTCAAAATGGTATTATATACAGAATACAAGAGGAAAACACTGTGACAGCTACACTGTATAAAACAACATGTCTTACACATACAAGAGCTGAACTGTTTCAGATGGTTAGACTATATTATCATTAAATGTAGACAGGATGAGAATACCCATGTTAAAGGCAGTTATATGCTGACATCTACACCAGTAGGTAGATGTAATTCCAAACATGAAACTTCTAAAGTCTCTGACCTTTATGACTCAGGCAATAAAAATTAACACCCCCACCGAGTGTCAGGTAATGACACCCTCTATAAATTATTATTTCCATTGCAGTGATGGTTTAAACTGTACAGATTTCTCCATGTGTGTACATCAAAAAGCAATTAGGAACCTGGAGGCCCAAATTGAAGATTTAAAACTACAGTTACATGCTATTAAGTCAGCACAGGGGAGGATTAATGGACAAGTAACCTCATGTGAAATAGCAATTCAGACAGACTCCCAAATAAAAACAATGTCAGATGCTCAGACACAGACAATCCCAATACCAGCCAAAAGGAAATGTAAAGGGACCATGCAAATAACAACTGGGATCCAAAGTAATATTGCATTGCAAACAAGAGTATCCCCCTCTGAGTCAGGTGTCACACCTGCAACTACAATAGGTATACACCCATGTCCCTCAGCTCAGAAAAGTCTGTTGCATGCACCAACAATGGCACTTCCCAGTGCTCAGACAAATGTGTCAGCTAAATTAACTCATACAATGGAGACCCTCAGTTCAACACCCTTCCTCCAAGAGATGTGTCTAAAATACAAACCAGAGTCCAACACAAAAAATCACAAGCCAGAAAAGATAGGTCTCTAATAATTGGCTCATCAATACTGAAAAGTATAATACCAAGGAGACTTTTTAAAACAGATGTACAGACTCTAAGAGGTGCAAAAATCAATAGTATCACAGAAAGACTAATGAATACTGACCTAACTAAATACAACCAAATTATTATTTTAGTAGGTGGAAATGATGCCAGGGATGGAAGGTCACTAAGCCAAATCAGAACAGATTTTGAAAGTTTACTGTATGCTGCTAGGTATTGCAGTCCAGATACATGTAAAATAATCATATCAGGCCTACCACCTCATGTGGACACCAGGGTGAAAGAAATCAATGATATGATAATTGACCTATGCGAAGACTTCAACCTACAGTACATTCCTCAATACACATCTTTCTTTCTTCAGAAACAGGATATCAACCTAAGTCTCTACCACAGAGACAAAATTCATTTAAGCAGAAAAGGAACCTCTCAACTACTGAGAAATCTCAACATGTTACGCCCCTATTCTCAGACACTATAATGAAGAGTACTGTATCTACTGTGGGGAAACTGGCCATATGACACAGGTATGCCATCACGGCAAACAGATTGAGTGCTTCAGCTGTCATAAATTTGGACACAAACAAAAACTCTGTCAATCAATGTATTATACATACTAGGAAGTTGGCAAAGAGGAGAATGCCAATGCTTCATCCCTAACAAATCAAAATTTACCTAGAGAGACTCTAGACTCTAAATATCCAATGGACACTGTTGTAAATATAAATGTTAATGGATTTTCAGGATCTGTATATGACTTTAAAGATGCTAATATATATGAACATTTAAGTATGGAAATAGAATGTAAAAATGATAAAAGTAGTATGGAGACAATCTACGGGGGTAACCCATTGCATGACATACATATAATTGATATGAAACTAAATGCAAAAGGTTTTAACGTAGGTCACTTAAATGTACAGGGTATAGTGGGAAAAATAGACCAAATTAAGTTAATGTTATCTTCCAAGGAAAATAATATAGCTGTTTTAGGACTCACTGAAACCAAACTAAATGCTAACCACAATGATGATCTATTTTATTGTCAAGGCTACAATAAACCATTACGCAGGGACAGAGAGACAGCAGGAGGAGGTCTTGTTGTATACATTAGGGAAGAGGTAAATGCAGAAAGGTGACTTGACTTGGAGTCACAAGAAATTGAGAGTATTTTGGTGGAAATTTATCAAAATAATGCAAAATCATTTCTAGTTGGTTTCATTTATAGGCCACCTTCCTCCAAAGCAATTTGGAATGATAACTTTTTGAAACAAATTGAAAGTGTTCTTGCACAGGATAAAGAAAGATACATACTTGGTGATATAAATAAGGACCTTCTCAATACTCAAATAAGGAAAAACTGGACAGAATTTATTGAATCATTAGGTCTAGTACAGATGGTAAATGACCCCACTAGAGTAACAGAAACATCAAGCACTTTTATTGATCACATTTATACCAACCTACCAGACAAAGTAACTTATTTTAACATACCAAAAGTTGGTCTTAGTGACCACTATCCTACTTTTTTGACAAGGAAGGTTAAATGCAAGAGAAATAAGAAAAATACACACAAAACTATCACTTACAGATCATTCAAAAATTTTAATGAAGAACAATTTCTCAAAGACCTATAAAAAGCTCCATGGATAATGATCCAAAATTTGGATGACATAGATGAAGCTCTGAGGGTGTGGACTGACTTATTTATGGATGTAGTCTCTAAGCATGCACCACTGAAAGTATATCAGGTAAAGAATGAAATCCATCCTAATTGGCTTACAACTGAAATCCTTGATGCTTTGAAAACAAGAGACCAATTAAGGGCTATGGGAAACCATGCACAATATAAAGTATGGAGAAAAAAAATAACAAATATGATCAAAAAAGCTAAACAAAATTATTATCAATCATTGCTTGAAAACAAAAAGAGCAACAAAAACTGCATTTGGAAATTCTTCAATGAACTCACTGGAGGAACACACAAAGATCAGATAAATAAAATCCACTCACTTCTGGTAAATGACACCATAGTCACTGATGACACTGACATTGCAAATGTTTGCAATGATTTTTTTCACCAATATTACCACAGAGTTAAAAGAACCAGTGATTGAAAACAATTTTATTGAACTGAAAAAGTTCTGCAGCAGCAAAATCTCTAAGGAGGTATGTTTCTCCATCCCACCAGTCTCAAAAAACTTTGTTAAGAAATATCTCAGTGAACTTGATACTAAGAAAGCTACAGGACTTGATCAGATTGGTCCACACAAAATTAAATCTTCTGCCTCTGCTATTGTAGATAGCTTAACATTCAAAATCAATTTAAGTATTGTATCTTCATCTGTTCCCAAAATATGGAAAACTGCAAAAGTAACTCCTATTCATAAATCTGGTCCTAAGGATGATGCTGATAACTCAATACTACCAAACTTGTCAAAATTGATTGAAAAGCATGTCCATGATTCATTCATATCATATTTAACCAAACACTTTCTGTTATACCCTAATCAATCAGGCTTTATACTGAAACACTCATGTGAGACTGCCTTGATCTCCCTAACTGATAAATTGCTTCAAGCACTTGATCAAGGTAGAATAATAGGTTCTGTATTTGTAGATTTCAGGAAAGCTTTTGACATGGTAGATCATGAAATCCTTTTGAAGAAACTGAAAATCTACCAATGTGATGAAAGCACAGTTAGATGGTTTACTTCATACTTAAGTGAGAGAACACAACATGTTTATATTAATAATGTTCTGTCTGAACCTGAAACAATTAGATGTGGAGTACCACAAGGCTCAATTCTGGGTCCATTACTGTTTATTTTATTTATTAATGACCTACCACTTGTATTAAAGGACTCAGTATCATCTACAGATCTCTATGCAGATGACACAACATTGTCAGACATCCAACACACAAAACAAGAACTCAAAATTTCTGTACAGAATGCCCTAAACAAACTTGATTACTGGTGTACATGCAATGGCATGGTGGTTAATACTGGTAAAACTAAAATATTACTTATCTCAGCATGGAAAAAAAGAACAAAACTTGATAGTGATGAACTATGTCTGACATGGAAGGATAAAAGGTTGCAAATGGTCTGTCACGATAGTCTACTTGGTGTTTTAGTAGATAATAACCTATCATGGACTGAACATATCAAACATATCAGTAAAAAAGTCAATTCAAGTTTATGGCTTTTCAGTAGGATAAGACACTTTCTCCCGGAAAAGCACAGAAAACTATTTTATAACAGTTACATACAACCCTATTTAGACTACTGTAATACAGTATAGGGTAATTCAAATGATAAACCTTAGCAAAGCTGTCACATCTTTAAAAAAGAGCTTTTGTGTTAATATCAAACCAGAAAGAAAGCAAGGAAAATTTAGCTGGTAAGTTAAAAATACTAACTATTAAAGACCGAATCTGTTTAAGAAAAGCCAAATTAATGTACAGGATAGCCAATAATAGTGCTACTGAATATTTACAATCACTATGCAAGTATAGGCTACCTGGAAATACTCCCCACCTGCGATCAATGTCTACCAAACATTACGAAATTCCAAAACCAAATAAGGAATTATTTAATAAAAGTTTCCAATACTCTGGAACTTTGCTCTGGAATAATATTTTAGTTGAGATTAGAAATGCCCACTGTATTTCCTCTTTCCAAACCCAGTATATACAATGGCTTCAGAGATGCAGCAAAAATAAAAAAAATTCCTTTGAAAGAGGGCCTCAAGGTTGATTAGTTCTTAGCTAATTGAGTTACCATTTTCAAATAAAGTCATAATAATAATAATAATAATAATAATAATAATAATAATAATAATAATAATAATAATAATAATAATAATAATCTGCAAGGCCGGACGGTTCTAATTATGGTGATAGTGTCACATCTTTAGCAACAAGGCACTTAACATTGTATTTCCAGCCACTTTCTGTTCAATACTATTTTGTACCTTCTCCTTTCCATCTTCTCAATCCATTTTAGTCTTGGCCTCAGCAGAAGTGATGGTACCTACAATAAAACAATAATGGAATTTGAAACTCTGAGAACTATACTACATACAATAAATTTACAGTCTGAAATTATTAGTATGGCCTTTTTTTCACACAATCATAGCCAAAGAATGAGCATCCACAAATTTCATTGAATATACACTGATAGTGTTTCCTGACAGTATCATTGAAGCACTACAGGGTAAATAAATGTCCAGGAATTCAAACAATTTTTTTTTCTCTTTTTAACTGCTGATCATTGAAACCATCTCTAATATTCTGAAGCAATAAAAAGATTTTCAAATTGGCTGCTATGTGAACACACTGGGTGTCAGACTGGTAGCATTTTCATTTGAGACAAAGAAAAAAATATTAGAAGTCTTTTGGTGATAACCCTATAATCGTATTTTCAGGGGCTAGAAGTAACAAGTTTCATGATTGTAATTGTAGCAGCCATATTGGCACCATTCACATTTGGGATCAGCTAGCATAATAAGAAGTTTATCAGTGAAAAGTAAACATTAAAAAGCCTTCCCTATGGAGTAGATAGACGGGCACATCAAAAACATAATGAGGTTGATAATGCCTATTTATAACAATTACTATAAGAACTCTTATAATGAAACTTTTATGTTAAATTTATTCTCCCTATGGAAGAAATAGCTACAATAGAGGTTTCAATTTTTCCCGATGTCAGCATCATCTTCATTTAAAATCAACAAATATTATAAGTCTTTTAGTTAAAATTCCATGATGATATGGCCACCGACTCACGAGAAGTAACGATAACAATTTCCCCATATACTGGATGTCAGCATCATCTTAATTTAAAATCAACAAATATTATAAGTCTTTTAGTTAAAATTCCATGATGATATGGCCACCGACTCACGAGAAGTAACAATAACAATTTCCCCATATACTGGATGTCAGCATCATCTTAATTTAAAATCAACAAATATTATAAGTCTTTTAGTTAAAATTCCATGATGATATGGCCACCGACTCACGAGAAGTAACGATAACAATTTCCCCATATACTGGATGTCAGCATCATCTTAATTTAAAATCAACAAATATTATAAGTCTTTTAGTTAAAATTCCATGATGATATGGCCACTGACTCACGAGAAGTAACGATAACAATTTCCCCATATACTGGATGTCAGCATCATCTTAATTTAAAATCAACAAATATTATAAGTCTTTTAGTTAAAATTCCATGATGATATGGCCACCGACTCACGAGAAGTAACGATAACAATTTCCCCATATACTGGATGTCAGCATCATCTTAATTTAAAATCAACAAATATTATAAGTCTTTTAGTTAAAATTCCATGATGATATGGCCACTGACTCACGAGAAGTAACGATAACATGATTTGCAACCTGACCAATGTCATATCAGACCCATGATCAGAATAACTATCATTTAAGGAAATGTTATGAGATGGCAGCTTTGCTGGCCATATTGGATGTCAAACAAAATGGGCACCATATTCAAAATGACAAGGTAGATTACAAAATAAAACTGAAACATAAACTCACGGTATTATGACTTAAATCTTAAAATATTCATATAAATACACACAAAAGTCTTAATAACATAAAGATGTGCATAAACTTTATTAGAAATGTCCAATGCTTAAGTAATGATGCATCTGTGATGATCTGTAAAATGCTGACGTGAAACATTTGTTGAAACATTGTAAACTAATTCAAGGTCTGAATTCACTATAAATACCAATCAATGTCTCTGTTCAATGACGTTATTTCATAATGATCACTCTATTTCCAGAAAAAGTTCTCCTGAACAATTTGAAGAAATACGTTTCAGACCAAATGAATGCTGAACACAACAATCATATAAATTGATCTTGCTAGATTTTATGAAAAAAATTAACATTTTTCCTGTCACAAGTTTATAGTCTTCTACTTGAATTCAGGTCATTATCAGTTTGTTTTAAAAATAATACTTTACCTAACGCAAATCTACCTTCTATATAGTACTTAATGTTTATGAAAAACGTTAGCTCTTAGCAGTCTGTTATTAAAATTATAATATATAATAAAACCTGGACAATGTTGGGTACACCAAGTAAGTTGTAAGGGAATCTAAGTAGCCTAGACCCAAATCCACATAGACATCTCCACTTTATATTCTGATAATAAACCCATACACACAAATATGAGTTTAGCTATTCATTATTTGTTTACAAATTAATTTTCTTTACCAAATCAATAATTTGGGTCTAATAGAATATAAACTTGATTCTGGTGAAGGTTAAGTTTAACATAATATTTTATATTACAATAGCATATAATAAAAATCAAACTTCTAACATACAAAAACTTCAAGACTATAACCAGAATAAGACCCAGACTGTTCACTGCAGATGAAGTCCAGAATTAAAAAGCAGACAAAGCTGAGAGCCAGATTAAAACCTTATATTGGAATGAAATCCATGCTTTCACACACACATAATTATAAATCTGTGTATGGAGCCTATCAATAAAGCAGGGAACCTCAGCTTTATTTGCATGGGTTCAAGTCTCATAATCACTCAACACAGATGCTGGTTAGTTGTTTTGCATGGGTTCAAGTCTCATGATCACTCAACACAGATGCTGGTTAGTTGTTTTGCATGGGTTCAAGTCTCATGATCACTCAACACAGATGCTGGTTAGTTGTTTTGCATGGGTTCAAGTCTCATGATCACTCAACACAGATGCTGGTTAGTTGTTTTGCATGGGTTCAAGTCTCATGATCACTCAACACAGATGCTGGTTAGTTGTTTTGCATGGTTTCAAGTCTCATGATCACTCAACACAGATGCTGGTTAGTGGTTCTTACCAATTTTTTCCTGGGTCCTTACTCCACCACCTGGCCAAAAGCATAGCTTATCTGTCCCTGTAAAATGGCATTAAACCATAAAACAACAACAGACGGAAGAAGATTTGATTACCTGTATGAAGGTTAACATGTACTCTCCAAACTTGCAATTGGCACAAGTAGAGGTGATGTGGTTAAGTTGGTAAGAAGAAATAGCGAGATTATAGCACATAAAATGTTCAGGTGAGGCAACTCTGTGCTGGTTAGAATAGGATGAGCATATTACTCACTTCAACTATGATGAGAAGGATTGAAGGGTTATGTTCTCTTTCACAGGCTTAACAGGAAAAATTATACATCTTTGAGCTGCACAAACAGGCTCTGTCCACCTCACATAACATCTGAGTATATGTTTTATATCCTGTTTGAAAGCCTTTTGGGTTGTGTTAATATAGGAGTTAGGTTGCTGTATGTTGACATTTTGATTGCCCACTGACAGCAACCAATTCCAAGCAAAATTACTGCGTTGCATCATAAGGACCATGAACCAAGATAGGCTGGGTTAATACAGAGGGCATTTAATTTACTCTGCATGTCAAAACAAACCCTTTTAGGATATAGGTTTTGTACAACCAATTTTACAATTCATCAGTCACTTAAAACGTGCCACTTACCTTTGTATGCCTTTAATGTTATGGACCTTCATGCTTGTGAAATTTTGTCCAATTCTCTAGGGTTGAATTGTTTCTACTGCAAGGTTCTCAGGAGAAGATAGTGTGAAAAGATTCAGAGAAGCTGGTGTCTTTGTGGGCATATTAATTACTTGATTGAGACGACTCAGCCGATTACCCCTGTAGATAGGCAAATCAGAATTATTTTGCACTTCTGGCCCTTCACTAGCTGTATAATCATTGGAACTATGATAACTGGATGGGGTGAAAATGACCACTGATCCTCCCAACCGAGAAAGTGTGTCAATGACCAAGCCTAAGGATAAAGTCATGGGAAACAAAGGTGGACAGTTGGAATTCCACCTACTTGTAAAAAAGACCAATCATCAAATGCCCCCGACAGCTGGCAAATCTGATGAAAGACCAGCTGTCATGCTTGTGATTTGGTACTGCCCTGTTTCAGGTAAGGTACCACCACAGAATTGTCTGACAAGATGAGCACTAGGGGTGAAATGATACACCTGTGGTATGTATCATATGGATTACTGACACACAGCCAACAATAGAATACAATAGTGATATACATTTAAATCAAAATTGTCTTTCCATCTTTAGAAGGTGCTTCAATGGTAGATGGTGCTCTGTTATATGTATTGAGATACATATTTCCAGCAAGCAGATTACAGACAGGCATAGATTTAGTATCTATTTATATGCCATTCTCATTAACGAATTATAACAGAACTATGACTACCTGTTAAATTAATTAATTTTCAGTGATTTGAATGCAAAGAAATTTCAATTCATACAAGTAACCGAGCTTTGTTTCATAAAGTTAAATTTCCTGTAAAAATAAAATTAAAAACATTTTCAAAGAAAGGGATGATAACTGTTGAAATGACTTACACATCTATTCGAGCCACATGTCATCTGATCATCAAATGAGATGCTAATGTGACATATGTCTGTACAATCAAAGCAGAATAATCCTATAAAAATTATTTGTTACAAGTATTGTATTGCTCTCTCCAGGAATTGGAAATTAGGTGGAGAAATTTAAAAAATTAAATTGAAACTTCACTTAAAACAATGCAAATTTTAAAATGAATATATATGGCACAATATTTACTCACCTTGAATCTCCAGCTCCATTTGTAACCTTGGCCACCAGGTGTCCCTCATCTTGGAATCTCGTGCATCAACATAGTTCAGGACACTCAGGTATCCAGGAACTTCACAGTCCTCCAATGACACTGGGACAACACAATTTCTTCCTTCATTAAAACCCTGAATTATGGCCATCTGAATTTCATGTTAAACAAAATTACTCTGTAATGCTTCCCTGGTCATAACTACAACAGTCTTGTAGGCATATCTGATATTTATGTCAGCAAATGTCAATAATGGCATTCCTGGAGTGTTGTCTCGATCATACTCACAGCAAACAAATCCATTTTTTTCCAGTTCTTCTACAGTTTTCTTTACTCACTGTAAGTCTGAATGAGACCAACTGAAAAAGGCATGGTATTTCTTTCCTGGTGGCAAAGCTCTTTTAGGTAATGATGTTTGGTATTCTTCAGGTATAGTCAGATCTGATATCCTTGAATATATTTTCTTAGCTGAATCCATGTTTTGCTACAATGAAAATTAAAACTAATATTAACATCGGTTCATTTTATAAAAAAATATAATTTTTAATAATACTGCTCCAAAACTGTAACACAATTATGCAGCAATGTCCTGGGGTTCACCAGTTAATTTCAGGACATGGGTCTGTGATATGTTATATTTCTCTTCTGGTCCCCAGATGAGCTTCAAAATATTAATCTTGTTCATTCAATTTCATTGCTAGGTCTATATTCGTCATGTTTTGTCTCATTGAATTTCATTTCTAGGTCTGTACTCATCTTGTTTTTTCTCATTGGATTCCATTTCTAGGTCTGTACTCATCTTGTTTTGTCTCATTGAATTCCATTCCTAGGTCTGTACTACTCATCTTGTTTTATCTCATTGCATTGAATTTCATTGCTAGGTCTGTATTCATCATGTTTTGTATCTTTAAATTTCATTTTTAGATCTGTACTCATCTTGTTTCATCTCATTGAATTTCATTGCTAGGTCTGTAGTCATCTTGTTTTGCCTCATTGAATTCCATTCCTAGGTCTGTACTCATCCTGTTTTCATCTCATTGAATTTCATTGCTAGGTCTGTAGTCATCTTGTTTTGTCTCATTGAATTCCATTCCTAGGTCTGTACTCATCTTGTTTTATCTCATTGAATTTCATTGCTAGGTCTGTACTCATCTTGTTTTGTCTCATTGAATTTCATTGCTAGGTCTGTACTCATCTTGTTTTGTCTCATTGAATTCCATTCCTAGGTCTGTACTCATCTTGTTTTGTCTCATTGAATTTCATATCTAGGTCTGTATTCATCTTGTTTTGTCTCATTGAATTCCATTCCTAGGTCTGTACTCATCATTTTGTCTCATTGAATTTCATTGTTAGGTCTGTACTCATCTTGTACTCATTGATTTTCATTGCTAGGTCTGTACTCATCTTGTACTCATTGAATTTCATTGCTAGGTCTGTACTCATCTTGTTTTGTCTCATTGAATTCCATTCCTAGGTCTGTACTCATCTTGTTTTGTCTCATTGAATTTCATATCTAGGTCTGTACTCATTTTGTTTTGTCTCATTGAATTCCATTCCTAGGTCTGTACTCATCGTTTTGTCTCATTGAATTCCATTCTCAGGTCTGTACTCATCTTGTACTCATTGAATTTCATTGCTAGGTCTGTACTCATCTTGTTTTGTCTCATTGAATTTCATTGCTAGGTCTGTACTCATCTTGTTTTGTCTCATTGAATTTCATTGCTAGGTCTGTACTCATCTTGTTTTGTCTCATTGAATTCCATTCCTAGGTCTGTACTCATCTTGTTTTATCTCATTGATTTTCATTGCTAGGTCTGTACTCATCTTGTTTTGTCTCATTGAATTTCATTGCTAGGTCTGTACTCATCTTGTTTTATCTCATTGAATTTCATTGCTAGGTCTGTACTCATCTTGTTTTGTCTCATTGAATTCCATTCCTAGGTCTGTACTTATCTTGTTTTATCTCATTGATTTTCATTGCTAGGTCTGTACTCATCTTATTTTGTCTCATTGAATTTCATTGCTAGGTCTGTACTCATCTTGTTTTATCTCATTGAATTTCATTGCTAGGTCTGTACTCATCTTGTTTTCTCTCAATGAATTCCATTCCTAGGTCTGTACTCATCTTGTACTCATTGATTTTCATTGCTATGTCTGTACTCATCTTGTTTTGTCTCATTGAATTTCATTGCTGGGTCTGTATTCATCTTGTTTTTTCTCATTGAATTCCATTCCTAGGTCTGTACTACTCATCTTGTTTTGTCTCATTGAATTTCATTGCTGGGTCTGTACTCATCTTGTTTTGTCTCATTGAATTTCATTGCTGGGTCTGCACTCATCTTGTTTTGTCTCATTGAATTCCATTGCTAGGTCTGTACTCATCTTGTTTTATCTCATTGAATTTCATTGCTAGGTCTGTACTCATCTTGTTTTCTCTCATTGAATTTCATTGCTGGGTCTGTACTCATCTTATTTTGTCTCATTGAATTTCATTGCTAGGTCTGTACTCATCTTATTTTATCTCATTGAATTTCATTGCTAGGTCTGTACTCATCTTGTTTTGTCTCATTGAATTTCATATCTAGGTCAGTACTCATCTTGTTTTGTCTCATTGAATTCCATTCCTAGGTCTGTACTCATCTTGTTTTATCTCATTGATTTTCATTGCTAGGTCTGTACTCATCTTGTTTTATCTCATTGAATTTCATTGCTAGGTCTGTACTTATCTTGTTTTATCTCATTTGCATTTCAATGTTAGTACTCTTCTTTTATGGTACATGTTTTGAGAATAAACTTGATCAAAATTGACGATCAAGATTTTATAGGGAAATGGTTTATCACTTACATATCTAACACAAAATAAGTTATACAGTTTCTTAAGGAGTAACAAAGGACAAAATTGTGATGGAGCATGTCCTAAGAAACATTCCTCCCATATTGATAAAAAATGGCTCATCCATTCTGCATAAGAAATGGACAATAGTATTTTCGTATCATTGCTATGAAAGAAGAAACAATTTTTGAAGACTCCATATCAGAGAGAATGCAAAAGCTCAGTTTGTAGCAAACATTCCTATAAAGACTGACAAAAACTGATTCAGTTGTTCTTAAGATGAATAGAAAAGAGATTTCTACTTAGTTGCTAAGAAGGACTCTTATTAGAAGAACTGGAAAAGAACTAAAAATGTTTTGCACACTTTCTCCTTGCAGCCATCAATATATAGACAAGTCATTTGAGACAAAGTTTGACAGATTATATCCTTATTAATATTATCACCAAAATTTATTGAAATTGTATGAGATATATTCTAGTGAAGAATTTAAATATAGGTTTTTAATACTATGGTTGCCAAGGAAATCATAATCCCTTGGTCACATTGGCAACAAATTGATAAAAAAATGGACTAATTCTGGGTAAAAAATGGATGATTTTGTTTCCCATCTTTTAAACGTGACAGCTGTATTATAACAACATTGGCCTAATAGATTGCAGAGCTGTGAAGGAATTCATGCCTAGATATTTTCTTTCAAGCTAAGCGAATTGCTATCTCCATAGCATAGGAGAAAATGTTCCTTAAAAATATTTCTATTTCTTGTATGTGATAAAATCCTAGGGCATTAGGGAACATTTGCATCCATCTAGAGACCTTTAGTCCAAAGTGCACACTTTCAAATGTCATCATATTCTGCTGATTGATTTTGGAAAAAAAAGGGCATTTAAGGTTTCATCTTCAGTATTGTGCGCTTTATTGAATGGCTATCAAAATACTTTAACAAATTTAAAAAGACTCCATACAAATTTGCTGTTTCTCATATTCCTGTAAATTCTACTATGTTGATTTCAATAATATTATGAAAAACAATTTTCCTTTTTTGTGAAACAGGTAACATCTGAAACACATCATCATTTATACAAATCTGAAAAGTCTTCTTGCCAGGCTTCATTCTGTCATGTGGGTCTAATTCCATCACAGATGTAGTGGAGTCATTCACTTTTGATTTGTTTATAATAGTGGCTCATTTATTAGTATATGAACATCATCTGTGTGCACTTGAATAAACTTTAAGCTTAGATGCTGCCTTCAGAATTGATCAAATGGTCTTCAGTGTCTTTGGCAAAGAAAGCATTTCAATTTTTATATTTTTATTATTGACAACAATAATGTCACGGAATTGTATAAATATTTTTTCCTTTATTAAATAAACATACTCGGGTTTCGCTTTTAGTGCACAATGATACCCGAAGGTGATCAATGTATATTCTACATTTCGAAATAGTGAGTTCGGTTCTTACTTGCTCGGCACGTGCGAAGTGCTTCAGGCTGGAAAAACCGAATACATGAATTAAACAGACAATATTGAGCTACATTGCCTGTGTATATATGCTTCAAACTGGAATGAAAATATGACATTACTGATCATTCTGTCAATCGGAGGTCTACTGAGACCTAAAATCTCCAGCTATAAAGCTGTCTGTGTTTGTGTTTGTGCCGGGTTCAGCCGTGTTTGTGTTGGTGCAGTGTGCAGCCGTTTGTGCCGTGTGCAGCTGTCTGTACTGTGAGGGCGTATGCTGTGTTGTGCTGCTGTGTCGTGCCGTACAGCAGTGTAGAGCTAAGTGTGCAGTGCTGAGGGGTGCTGTGCTTGTGTATTCGAGTGCTTCGAATATTTTAACGTTGCTAGTCAGGTTGAGGTTGATCAAGCGTGGCGGACCAACGTGGTGGACGCTGATAGCCTAACCCAGGAATCCATGGTGGTCGGTGACTACAAATCTTTGCTTGGAACAAGTATCGAAGAGTTCAGGGAGTGCCTACATTGCTCCAGATGCATACTATTTTAGCCGTGGGCTAATGCAGGTTTTTTTTTTAATGTCCAGTGTTTTTGCTATCGCGAGTAAAAATTTATCACTTCGCTAGTTTGAGCGAAATCTCATTCGTTTGTAGAACTATCAAGACGTTATTATGAACGAACCATTATTCGTTTTACTAGTATGAGTAATACTTGCAATTCGTTATTTTTGAACGAACAATCATACTTTAGCCATTATATCAATTCGTCATTTTGAACATAACATTATTCGTATTTTACGATCATATTGCTGTTTGTGATATACCGTGGGTCGTTTTTTCATTTGTCTTGGTATATTTGTTGCATTTAAGATCGTGCTTATTATGTTAGTCTCATATTGGGACCCAGTGCAAGCACGTGTCAAAAATATTTCATTTCATACCTCCACATAACATTAAACATTGTATTGCATTCCCATCAATGGTGTTTTGTTATCAATCCGAAAGTCCCAAACTCGGTTATTTTGTTACAAATAATGTGATAATTGTTCTGATGAATTGCTTTGCAGTAAATAGGGAAACTTTGGCTAAGTACACATATTCATTTCTTGTCACTTTTCATTGCATTACAAATATTTATATAAAATCCCCTGAATTCTCCAACTGATATAAAATTAAAGGAATAAACCAGACTTTTTGTTCAAAATAACTACAAAGTTTCTAATTATGTACATAATAGTACTTTTGGCTAAGAGACTTTATCCCACAGGAGAGGCCTGATTTGATTAAATGGAAACACTCAGAGAAATTGAAACCTGATAATTATTGACTGAGGTTTACTATTTTTGGCAATGATGATCATATTTGATGGATTTGGATATTGTAATATTGATTTTTTTATGAGTATTTTAGACAAATTCTAATAGCCCTCTATGAAATAAAAGGGTATGGTTTACTTGAGCTAAATGTAATGTGTAGAAACCATTATTTTGTTAGTGAACTTTCTATGAATGAACTAATGCATACTCTAATGTAGTCATCAAGTATTTGATTACAACTTTTTATGAACTGATGCATACTTGCTCTACCACTTTCCTTAACTCAGCATTATCTCACCAATGCTGCTTAGAAAATATTCAATTAACAATATAACCAAGAATATAATTTCTGTACTGTAGAGGGGAAGTTTAATTGTTTTCTTTTCCTTGCATTTTGCATCACATTCAGGTTTGTTTAGTTTGTTCTTGAAGGTTTAATGTCATTTTGCGGGCATATGACTGGCTACAAATGGCAGCCAGTAAGAACCTGGGAAGAACTACTGATCCATTGGAAGCTACTAGCAGGTTTATGCACACAATCCTAATGGATAAGCCGAGACTGAAATGGTCAGATGTGAGATCTGAGTAATCTGCAAAGGGGACCAATTGGCAACCCTGGGCCTTACAATACAGCCCCAAGACAGCTAACACTGTATCAGATTCAAGTTGTTAATCTGATTTTGTGATCCAGTTTAATCAGATAGTGATCAAATTGTGAATCATGAGCATGTATGTGTTTGTAATAGATTATGGAATTTAGTATTTTAATATTAAATGTGGTGAACAGTAATTATTGCTATCTTCATATAATGTGCATTGTTATACTCTTCTTAAGAGGTTCTCAAGAGAGAATATACCTTGACTAATGAGTCACCCTTTATAAACAAGTATCATCATTATTATTATAATTATTAATAATTATTATTATTATTCTGCAATTGGAAAACAAATTTAAATGTAAAGATATGAGAGTCAGGACTGATGCCTCATGGGTGAAACCTGTACAACATGGGTAAATAGCCTGTACAAGTTTATTTGGACCTCAATTACCCAAAGTACATTTGCACACACTGCAGTTCAAAGACCTATGGGGCTTCATGACTTTTTTTTATCTTTCACCTTGATGTAATCATAAAAAATGAAATATGTTCATTTTTTCTGCAATGTGATCACCACTAATCGTACATGTTTTCCCCATGAAGCTAAATATTCAACTTAAAAGATATGATTTTCAATCTACTTGTAACATATTAGGACTTCCAATAACATATTTGCTTTTACTCACCTCATCTGAAACCAGAACTTTAGTACATCATGTGACCTAATCACATGACTGTCATCAGGGAAATGGCAGGGAATTTCTACATTCTCTTGAAGGTCGGCAATGGGAATAAGGGAGTCTACACTGTAACCATCAGATAATGGGCACTGCATGGCAAGTTCAAACTGAAGACTCTGTCCCAGGTATCCAATCAAATGAGTGAGAGTGATGGTAATGAACTCTCAAACGTCAATACATACTTTGGAAGATGGGATCTTCTCAATTTTCCCTATTTTTCTGACTCGTGCAAATATGATGTATCCCCTGAAGAACACTGTCAGTCTGTGGAAATGATCAATGTCAAACACACAACAGCCAGTGGCTAAGATTTTCTGATTTCTTCTTGGCAATGGTCCAGTGAGCTGGCAAGAAGGCGATGGGAGACGATGGAAGATGGGAGATGGAAGAAATTTTCCAATGAAGATGTAACAGAGGACTGAAGAGCACTCCATGTCCAGCTGTGGCTCAGGGAAGATAACCTTACTTGGAGTTTTTTCCACAAGCATACATGGGGCAAGGAAGTAGTTTTCAACCTAAAAAGCAGAAATGACTTTAAATGATTAGCACTCTTTTGACTAAAAAAAATTTATAGGAATCCAAACTATGAGCATTTCAACTACCAATTTTTATAACCATCTCTGATATTCTTGGATTACATATGTTGATATGGCTATTCATTACAATGACATGATGTTCAGACGCCATTTTCATTTAAGACCAACTAGATAGGATTAAACAATTATTTTGGTGAAAACCAATGTCAATATGTTTTTCAGATAACAGACTGGTACCATTTCTCTTTAGGACAACCAAAAGATATTGAATGTTATATTGGTACCAATTTCGCTTAAGACTCACTAGACAGAAGAGACTTTCAGTAAACATCCCATAGTAATAATTATGGTAAACACATCTAATGGCAGATTAACAATCTAAACTGAATAAATATTGATGATGTGATGTAACATGTGTTGAAACAAAGGATCTCCTAACTCTAATTGATGACAATATATTGAGATAATTTTGATTTACTATTCTATGTCTCTTACTGTTTGATAATATGCAATCTCATTAAGACCACTAATTTTAAACACCACATTTGATCTGTAAAAGATCTGTAAAAATGTCGTTTTAGGGGAAATAAAACCAATTATAATCAATTAATACTTACTTACCACAATTGCATAGCTTTACTTTTCATACAGTGGAGAAACCCTCATATATGCTATGGACACAAATCTTTCTATTCTATAATCTTTTCAAACATGAGCATCAACCCAGTCTGACTTGTGTCATCAGCTAATTACCAAATAAAACATGCTGCTACCTAGCTCTCAAATCTACCTTCTAATATCAGTAACATGTTACATGTCACTAACTACATGCTGCTACCCAGCACTCAAATCTACCTTCTAATATCAGTAACATGTTACATGTCACTAACTACATGCTGCTACCCAGCACTCAAATCTACCTTCTAATATCAGTAATATGTTACATGTCACTAACTACATGCTGCTACCCAGCACTCAATTGTACCTTCTAATATCAGTAACATGTTACATGTCAATAACTACATGCTGCTACCCAGCACTCAATTGTACCTTCTAATATCAGTAATATGTTACATGTCATTAACTACATGCTGCTACCCAGCACTCAAATCTACCTTCTAATATCAGTAACATGTTACATGTCAATAACTACATGCTGCTACCCAGCACTCAATTGTACCTTCTAATATCAGTAATATGTTACATGTCACTAACTACATGCTGCTACCCAGCACTCAATTGTACCTTCTAATATCAGTAATATGTTACATGTCACTAACTACATGCTGCTACCCAGCACTCAAATCTACCTTCTAATATCAGTAACATGTTACATGTCAATAACTACATGCTGCTACCCAGCACTCAAATCTACCTTCTAATATCAGTAATATGTTACATGTCAATAACTACATGCTGCTATCCAGCATTCAAATCTACCTTCTAATATCAGTAATATGTTACATGTCACTAACTACATGCTGCTACCCAGCACTCAATTGTACCTTCTAATATCAGTAATATGTTACATGTCATTAACTACATGCTGCTACCCAGCACTCAAATCTACCTTCTAATATCAGTAACATGTTACATGTCAATAACTACATGCTGCTACCCAGCACTCAATTGTACCTTCTAATATCAGTAATATGTTACATGTCACTAACTACATGCTGCTACCCAGCACTCAATTGTACCTTCTAATATCAGTAATATGTTACATGTCACTAACTACATGCTGCTACCCAGCACTCAAATCTACCTTCTAATATCAGTAACATGTTACATGTCAATAACTACATGCTGCTACCCAGCACTCAAATCTACCTTCTAATATCAGTAATATGTTACATGTCACTAACTACATGCTGCTATCCAGCACTCAAATCTACCTTCTAATATCAGTAATATGTTACATGTCACTAACTACATGCTGCTACCCAGCACTCAAATCTACCTTCTAATATCAGTAATATATTACATGTCACTAACTACATGCTGCTACCCAGCACTCAATTCTACCTTCTAATATCAGTAATATGTTACATGTCACTAACTACATGCTGCTACCCAGCACTCAATTCTAGCTTCTAATATCAGTAATATGTTACATGTCACTAACTACATGCTGCTACCCAGCACTCAAATCTACCTTCTAATATCAGTAACATGTTACATGTCAATAACTACATGCTGCTACCCAGCACTCAATTGTACCTTCTAATATCAGTAATATGTTACATGTCATTAACTACATGCTGCTACCCAGCACTCAAATCTACCTTCTAATATCAGTAACATGTTACATGTCAATAACTACATGCTGCTACCCAGCACTCAATTGTACCTTCTAATATCAGTAATATGTTACATGTCACTAACTACATGCTGCTACCCAGCACTCAATTGTACCTTCTAATATCAGTAATATGTTACATGTCACTAACTACATGCTGCTACCCAGCACTCAAATCTACCTTCTAATATCAGTAACATGTTACATGTCAATAACTACATGCTGCTACCCAGCACTCAAATCTACCTTCTAATATCAGTAATATGTTACATGTCACTAACTACATGCTGCTATCCAGCACTCAAATCTACCTTCTAATATCAGTAATATGTTACATGTCACTAACTACATGCTGCTACCCAGCACTCAATTGTACCTTCTAATATCAGTAATATGTTACATGTCATTAACTACATGCTGCTACCCAGCACTCAAATCTACCTTCTAATATCAGTAACATGTTACATGTCAATAACTACATGCTGCTACCCAGCACTCAATTGTACCTTCTAATATCAGTAATATGTTACATGTCACTAACTACATGCTGCTACCCAGCACTCAATTGTACCTTCTAATATCAGTAATATGTTACATGTCACTAACTACATGCTGCTACCCAGCACTCAAATCTACCATCTAATATCAGTAACATGTTACATGTCAATAACTACATGCTGCTACCCAGCACTCAAATCTACCTTCTAATATCAGTAATATGTTACATGTCACTAACTACATGCTGCTATCCAGCACTCAAATCTACCTTCTAATATCAGTAATATGTTACATGTCACTAACTACATGCTGCTACCCAGCACTCAAATCTACCTTCTAATATCAGTAATATATTACATGTCACTAACTACATGCTGCTACCCAGCACTCAATTCTACCTTCTAATATCAGTAATATGTTACATGTCACTAACTACATGCTGCTACCCAGCACTCAATTCTAGCTTCTAATATCAGTAATATGTTACATGTCACTA
>JAEAOA010001719.1:0-7500 GCA_016746295.1 Potamilus streckersoni | reverse complement strand
GTTCTTTATGATAGGTCTTATAGTTGGAGTGATACCCCGCTGAATCTGTCTGAAGACTGGCACTCCAAAGTGTGACAGATTTCCACCTCAGCGGGATACCGGCTTTTTTCTGGCTTCTTGGGTGCCGCCGACTTGGTCACAGCTAGTCGCAGGGTCGCCGACTGTGTCGCTGTCTAAGTCGCCGACTGAGTCGCAGGGTCACCGACTGGTCGCAGTGTCGCCGACTGGTCGCAGAGTCGCCGACTTGGTCGCAGAGTCGCCGACTGTCGCAGAGAGAATAACGAAAGAAGAGCTATCTTCGGTCTAAACGTGTATTGTCGCAAGACCTCTGCTTTGTTTGGACGAGCCTTGTAGCGCCGGGCTGCTGGTCGATGAATGACCTTGTCCCTACCCTTTTCAGATTCCTGGCCTGCTTCTTCCTACCCAAGGATTACGACCAAGTGTGCTTGCCGTGGCGGGGTGGTTATACTGCTACACTCAAGGGGACGTCTTCACTCTATGCCGGTTATTTACACACTCCACCTAGCAGCCACAGTTGGTCCGTATAGATACCCAGGCGGAATCACGTAACCCAAAGCTAAGACGATAGATGGCACTACAAAGCCCGCCAAACATTCGAAATAACAATATAAACTTTAATGAAACGAATATTATATAACGAAACGAAAATAATTGAAGTCCATAAGGTTTCCTCGTTACAAGATATTGTGATATTCTAATGCCAAAGGTAGGTATGGCATTTGGTTTATTGTCATAAAAGGTTTTATATTTTGGTTCAAAAATTGCCGAAAAAGCTGGGTTCAGAGGGCTGGATCTTAATTTGGCAGCATATTTTGCGGAAAGCAGGGTATAATAGATACGTCTTCAATTATGTATCTATGTGAGGATTGAACTGAGTTCTAGTCAGGACCTTTATAACTAAGACTAATTAAATTGAATTGTTTTGGATGTAATTCGCAAATCCGTTTAGGATTTTTCTCATTTTCACTTTATATTCTTGGGAAATAAATTCTTAACTTTTACAAAGCATGTTGTCTTCGTAAGATGATTTATTTTTTTTTTTTTAAAAAAACTGAATTTGTAAAGACGATTACTTGTGTTTTTATTCTGATTTTTATTTGTTAATATGGTTTTTATTATTGTAAGAGTTGTTTAGAAATATCTCTTGTGTCGTCTTCATGTAAATGAGCAATGTAGCGAATGGAAACAGCTCAAATGGCTATTCACAGGTATTTAATAGATACATTCTTACAAATTCAATTCACAAATTTGGAAAAAATAAAATTTAAAATTAAGATTCATCTGCTGACAATTAATCCCTGTAAAAATAAGGAAGTGGCTTCATGAACATTCACTTTATCTTCACGTCTTTCTATCAGAGTCAAAGACTAGTTAAATCCCGGTAGATCGTCGCACGTCAACACTGAATGCCAATTCTAGATACAAATACTTTCAAAAAATAATTGCTTACTTGTGGTGCCACGTTTTGGAAGGAACTCCCCAAAACCATTATATCAGGAAAAGGTATACATTTGTTCAAATTAAATTTCATAGCCATTTTCTTGAAAGGCAATTGTGATTGTAAATACTAAATTATTGAAATACATGTTCCCCAATTTACTTTTAATGCCTATCATAAACATAGACACTGCTTTTAGACATATTGCACCATGTGGGCCTCAGTGGAGAATATATCATAATGATATACCCTCTTTAAAAAAGTATTATTATTATTATTATTATTATTATTATTATTATTATTATTATTATTATTATTATTATTTTTATTATTATTATCATTATTTTTATTATTATTATCATTATTATTATTATTATTATTATTATTATTATTATTATTATTATTATTATTATTATTATTATTATTATTATTATTATTATTATTATTATTATTATCAGAAAAGCGACATAATAAACATAATAAGGCAGCCATATTACTGCTTCAACTGATATTCACGTGACTAATAATGTTAAAAACTAAATACAACACCAACGACGTTCAGTACAAGTTATGAACCTTTAAGTATGAATGACAAATGAAAAGCTTGGAATGCAGTAAAGATGTAGAACAATGTTTTGTTTAATGATTTAGTGATTACTTGTCGGTTTTGAGGCTATCTGGTTTATCAGCCCTTACTCCAAACAAATTGCATATATTGAAAGTTTGCAATATTGTACAAAGTAACCTTCGTTTACATGAAAAATTATCACTTATTAAATTCTAGATTTAAAAAATAGGATACATCTTAATACGTTACAAAGTATTCTTATTTATATCAATGGTTTTCGGCTATCTCAGATTTAATTATGACAAAAAAAATCTATTTTCATATTTTATAAAATAAAATTGGTTAGATGCCCCAAGATCCAACATGACAGTCAAGTTGGCAGAAGCTGTAATACTGTAATACCTTCGGCATTGAGTAAAGCCAAATGAGTTCACAGCATGGTCCTGTGCCGTCCATCCATGCCAAATGAGTTCACAGCATGGTCCTGTGCCGTCCATACATGCCAAATAAGTTCACAGCATGGTCCTGTGCCGTCCATCCATGCCAAATGATTTCACAGCATGGTTCCGTGCCGTCTATCCATGCCAAACGAGTTCACAGCATGGTCCTGTGCCGTCCATCCATGCCAAATAATTTCACAGCATAGTCCTGTGCCGTCCATCCATGCCAAATGAGTTCACAACATGGTCCTGTGCCGTCCATCCATGCCAAGTGAGTTCACAGCATGGTCCCGTGCCGTCCATCCATGCCAAATGAGTTCACAGCATGGTCCCGTGCCGTCCATCCATGCCAAATGATTTCACAGCATGGTTCTGTGCCGTCTATCATTGCCAAATGAGTTCACAGCATGGTCCTGTGCCGTCCATCCATGCCAAATGAGTTCACAGCATGGTCCTGTGCCGTCCATCCATGCCAAATGATTTCACAGCATGGTCCTGTGCCGTCCATCCATGCCAAATGATTTCACATCATGGTCCTGTGCCATCTGTCCATGCCAAATGAGTTCACAGCATGGTCCTGTGCCGTCCATCCATCAACATTTGCTTGTTGCCGCTATAGATACCATGGCTTCGTTTAAAAAAATAACTCGGAATACAGACTTGTATGTCACCAAAAACTTGGACAAATTCAAATATTAGTGAGAGAATGAGGTGATCGTGTTACTAAGTTTCAAATAACGGATCAATGGATGGATGGAAATTTAACGTTAAGGAGAACAGAGACAACATTTACAAATATTAGGACGATTGAATTAGATGAATATGATGAATAAATATAGATTTGATCATGGGCACTCAGAAATGTTAAATTATTGAATTTTTAATATCATGGTGTTTGCATAGGTTGACTATGGGAACTGAAGTCGTACCGTGATTCCTGAAAATGTGCCTGATGTGACTAGCTAAATCTTATCCCTGTCTAGTTCCAGCAGAGTTATCTCTCTTAAATACAGTAGAGCACCTGGTTCTGTCCATGTCAAACTGAGAATCTAACATTATTGTCCATCACAGTGTATGACATGCATTTTGAGGTAGGATAGAAACTTTGCAGAGAGGTCTAGGGAAAAATAATTTGTACCGCGATACCAGCAGTCTCAACCCGCCCTCGTCTATCCAATGATGGAAGTTGATACAAAACGAAAAATGTTTTGAGTCGTATATATGGTTTAATGTGTACATTACATAGAGTGACTTATATCCAGTGCCCTTGTGTTCTGTTTTATTCCATGTCTACAATTACTGTTATCACTAAACTAAATTAAAATAAACCTTACATTGTACGAATGACAATGAAAACATGAAATATTTACGTTGTAGCTAACATATATACGTTTAGATTGCAACATAAAATCACAAAATCAGTCTATTCAAAGTATTAGCGTTGCATACTGAATACGAATTGCAATTAATGCATTTGATAAACATTACAGTCTGTAGGTTATAAAAAGACATACTAATAAATATAAATATTTAAAAAGTAAAATGAGTTGTAATAAATAAAACACTATTCTAATAAAACAAAAAGAAAAACATTACCTCTAAATGGTAGAATTCCTGATGTTATTCAAACCCTACTCAATAAAGTAATTTCCTACACTAATCTTGACAACGGTAAATCTTCATATAAATTGAACGTGTGACCCCCTACCAAGTTTTACGTTCCAATTGGTCGCTTTATTGCAGGTATCGTGAAGTGCACGAGCTTTTCGCCTGGTGAGAACTATTGTGTCACTGTCACGATCGTAATACTCACGTGTACTCGAACTTAAGATGTGATTTGATGTGATTATGATTTTTAACGTAGCTTTAACAATTTCTCAGTCATATCGCTACGATGTCTGCAGTGTGGCATTTTATACTGATGTCTAGCATTGGGGCATCATGCCGCAGACATGTAGCATGATGTCCCACCCAGGCACATTATCCTGACACCAGGCCGACCAGTCCTAACATTGACCTCTTAATGCTGAGCGCCAAGCGAAGAAGCTATTGGTACCATTTTTGTAAGTCTTTGGTATGACTCGACCGGGGATAGAACCCACGACACCAGCATCAGAGGCGGATTCTCTAACCACTAGGCCACGGGAGCGGTTGAACTTAAGATATTTCGGTTTAGCACGGTTGACTTAAAATAGTATATTTTCAGGTCTTGTTTATACTTAAAATCTAAACTTATTTAATGCATAAATAAAAGAAAGGAATAATTTTAAGTCAGTTTGTGACACGTTCCAGCTAGTGAAGAGAAATTAGCGAATTTTTTTGGAAATACAAAATGACAAAATTATTGCGAAACTAACTTTTGAATCATTTTATTATTTATTTTCCGTCTGAAACGACAAGCCTATATACATTGAACGAAAACTACCACAGTGCTTAATTAAGCCTGCTCCAATAATCGGCATCCTTGTTTTTTTCGACCTAGAATTGCTTGAATTTTCATTCTGTACTTTGGAGTACTAATGTCCATCTCATCATTCTGGAATTTGCTTTTTTTGAAATAAAGAAGTGGCTGGTAGTCCGTTTCCAGGATAAAACTGATTCCAAACAAGTGCCTTTGGAATTTGGAAACACCCCATACCGCTGCTAAACACTCTATCTCAATGACATCATACCTCCGGTCCCCTGGGTAATAGATTTTTCTGCTGGCATAGGTAATACGATATGCTTCCTGTTTCTGTAATACTATTGTACCAAACCGACGACAGAAGCATATACCTTACAATAAAGTTTGTCTCCAAATCTAGCCGTCTTAGAGTGAGATATACTGTCAGATTAGTTTTCAACGTCTCGAAAACTTTTACATGGCTTTTACCCTATACAACATTATTCTGTTGACCCTTTTTGGTCAAGTCAGTGAGTAGTACAGCAATAGCCATAATATTATTTAGTTGACCGTTCTTGGTCAAGTCAGTGAGTGATACAGCAGTAGCCATAACGTTATTCGGTTGACCCTTCTTTGTCAAGTCAGTAGTGATACATCAATAGCCATAACATTATTCGGTTGACTCTCTTGGTCAAGTCAGTAAGTGATACAGCAATAGCCATAACCTTTTTCGGTTGACCATTCTTGGTCAAGTCAGTGAGGGGTATAGCACTAGCCATAACATTATTCGATTGACCCTTCTTTGTCAAGTCAGTGAGTGGTACAGAAATAGCCGTACAATTAGGAATTCATTTCCTATAGAAACCCACTAAATCTGCGTTTTTGGTTTGAGGGCGTTTTGATTCATGTATCGATTGAATCTTACCAGGCAATGGAGATAATGTCTGAGATCCTAAATTACGTTTTGTAGGACGTGCCGATAATATAGATGCGCTCGAAAATCTAGTTAATAATTCCCGTAATGCTATAATGTGACTCTGCTATATTAGAGTCAACGCCATTATGTCATCTAAGAAATTATCTGAATTCTTCAAACCATACAAAAAATTCTCATTAATCTACAAAACGTCGCAGGCGCATTAACTAACGAAAATGACATCATTTTAAACTGAAACAATCCTTGAGAGGTTTAAAATGCTGTCACTGGTTTTGCCTTCTCTGACAATGGCAATTGCCAGTACCCTTTACTCAAATCAATTTTGCTACAATATTTGTCTTTTATATAAAGATTTTCAATATTTGGCATTGGCTCTGCATCAAAAACAATAACTGTTCAAGTGGCTGAAGTCAATACAAAACTTAACTGTGTTGTCCTGTTTTCGTTCAAGTACGACTCATTAAGTAAATGGAGCATTTGAAGGTAGTTGTAACATCTCTCTTCCTTAACTAGATTGAAGTATTGAACTGAACGTTATGCGCTATGACGGTGACATTGCATGGCTTGTCCGTGAATGAATCTGAAAATTCTTGCAACATATTTTCGACCTCTTGTCTCTGTTCTTCTGATAATTCTGAGTTCACAACGACATCTCGGTAAGTTTCGTTGCATTCTGGTAGCGGACATAGCATCAGATCATCTGTTGGAAAAGTTTTAGGTGGACTGACATCCTCGTTCACCTCGTAATCTCCCTCTTCAATAACACTAAAGCAAGCATTCGCCAATATCCGTCTCAGTAAACTGGCTACTTATGGTTTTCTCTCACAGTACAGCTTCAGCATATGTGCATGTAATGTCTTCAACTTGTTTCCCAAATCTACTCTGTAGTCTCACTTGTTAATTACTACTTTGACGCCATTGCAATATCAACTTGTTATTCTTCACTAGGAGAAGAAATAGCACCTTACTTCCTTCTTTAAGTTATCCCTTGCTTTTCTATCATATTACCTTTTGTACCTTACGCTAGACTTTGCTAATTCCTGCTGCGTAAGTTTACAAGTATCTTCTAATCTTTTTCTGCAAATCCAATACATACATTATCTCAGTGTCATCTACTTTACCTGCCCATAATTCTTTAAGAATCTTAGTGTGACCCTAACTGTTCTCCAATACAATAAACTAAGCCAATTTGTGACACCGAGGTATACATTATTAGACGCACTTTGACCTGTTGTGCTGAATTCCAATATTCTTGGATTTTAGTGTGTCATGAACTTGAAGCCATAAATGTGATCTATACTTTATATTAACTAACACCTTAGTTTCATACAGGCATTATATGCTTATTATACATTAACGTGAATAAAAGCAAAGCAAAAATAATGCAATGGATGTGTTTCAAGTACTTTCAAGTAGTCTGCTTCACAAAGGAAAGCACCTGGACATGAAAGATGTACGGCTTATTTAATATGCTAGTTTCTGGTTTGTTTTGTATTTTGTTTATTTTTCCCCCCAAATTCATACACAAAGCTTGTTCTGAAAATAAAGCGTTTTTAATTCTCCATTCGTTTACTGTAAATGACAGTTGATTGATTTCTGTCAAGTTCCTGTAAAAATGACAAACTTTGGTAGAAGGATGATATAGTTAATCTTTTCTGTTGTTATTTGTTTATTATATTTTATAATACAATGGGTAAGAACAAAGGGGGGGAC